>CM025852.1:21269023-21501570 GCA_003952965.2 Morella rubra
CGTATCATTTGAATATATCATATAATAATCTGAAATTTTCGTACCATTTCTTCAGCTGTTGGAGTGATCCGGGTATAATCGGCAATGTAGAACATCTTAGGCAGATGGAAGACTTGCTAAGAGAGTCAATTTCCCAAATAAGGCTACAGAAGGTATGATATTTCTTCATGCCATCATATGATAGAGTTGCATTGATGTGCCCGGGATTACTTCTGTCCTTTAGGTTAGTGACTCTTTCTAGAGGTGAATGTCATTAGTTCTTACATCACAAAAAAAAGTTGATTCTAGCATCGTTTGAGATAGAAATACTATGTTAGGGAGTTTGATGGCATCATGACTTGCCAGGGATGCTGTATACTTTCAAAGGTAGAGGGTGGACACTAGTGTTGTTAAAGGCAAAACGTGACCTCAAGGCACCATTCTATTACCTGAGGTGTAAGGTGCTAAATCACCAGAGTGAAAGTGAAGTAAGGAGTCAATGTCTACATGTAGTATACATATTACGAACTCAAAATTATAATCTAAAGTAATAAAGACTAATCTAGTTCAACATCATATTTATTGCTAACTTGTACTGTTTTAGTGAAAGAAATGAAGATAAGATTAGGTATTTTGCTACCTACTTTTCTTTAAAAGAAAAAAAAAAGTGTTTTAGATTTTGATTGACATAAAGGAGTATTTTAAATAAAATAGACAGCAACTAAATTTTTAAACAAAAAGTGCTCAATTTCAATATGGTAGAATTTATTTTGGAAAAAGAGAGTTGAATCCAACACATAATTTTTATGCGTTTTGCAGTGGAGAAAACATGGGCTATGAAGTACATGTTTTGAAAAGAAAATGCTTTAAAAAAGTAAATCAAGATAAGGCAAACGAAAAACAAAAAAATTCCGGTGCTGCGTAAGCAACACCATGGAAAATGTGTTAGAGTAGAACTGGGGAAAGGGGGGCAGGGGCAGGAAATGAAACAGAGATGTCTATTTGTGGTTCCCAGAGGATAGAGAGAGAGAGAGAGAGAGAGAGAGAATAGAAAATTGAATGAAAAAAGGCGGGTGAATAGCGGAAATTTTACAAAGGTACTTGCCTGATGCCCTTGAACTTTATGCAAGCACCTAGACAAGCATCTCGGTAGGTGCTTCGCCTCAACTTACCTGAACACCTAGGTGAGTGCCTGGCGTGCCTTGGGTGATACTGGAGAAAACAGCTAGTTAATCAGCCTGCCCTGGATGATACTTGTGTATGATTCCCTGAGGAATACTAACCAATAGAGTTATATTAGTGCTCTTCTCTTGGCAGGAAAATTTGGGGAAACTCCAACTAACATCATTAGCGTGCACTGCCCAGGTAATTAAAGGTTGAGCTAGTTAGCCCCCCGCCACTTGTTTTTTTGTCTCTTCCTCGGTCTTAGATGGTAGAAATCTTAAATGAAGTTGTCTGCCTGGTACTTTCAGAACAGGATGCCATTATCTATGATAGTTGGTGGTGTTCAAGAAACCCACTCTCTGTCATGGTTTCCAAATGATGACAATCAACGTGTGATGCGACCCAGTGAGCCAAACTTCCTGCCGCTTAGGTAAGTTTGGCCTAATCATATCCAATGCAGATGTCTTGACTGTCCTTTTTGGACGTATGACTCTGTGTTCGACTTGACTAAAACGATTCTTTATTTTTAGCAATATTTCTTACAAGTAATTGCTAAGAGTACATTTAATATCTATTGAGAACTATGTTATCAGTCGTTATTGTGATTGCTGAACTGGCAAAATATTACATTTTTCATTGCCCATTTGTCTAATCCATTGCCGGACTTCTGTTAAGTTTTATGTTCTTATTCTCCTCTGACAGATATGTTGAGTGCTCCTCAGATGTTTCGTTTCCTGGTTATTCTGGTCATTTTAGCACTGACAACTCAGTAGAAGTTACTAAAATGAACTCAGGAGGTGGTTCCGTGGATGATTTAAGTAGGACTGCATGTTTAAATGTGAAATTTGGTGAGCAATATGCATACCCTTTATACAATAGTTCAGATTTGCCGGATGATAAGAAATTGATGCCTGAGATGGAGATGAACTCACTGGAAAATCCTGTGGATTTTCAAGTTTATAGCAACTTCGAACCACCTAGATCCCTGTGTGACAGACGACATCAAACATGGTTTTCTTCATCCGGGCCTTGTGCCATTGCCATATACAATCAGAATGCCTACCAGCAGGTGAGAATTTCATTCCACAGTTTCATTATTTTTTTTCCCAACTCTAAAGAAATTTTTTGACCAACTCCACCACTTGAAAGTATTGCTTAGCCCAAAAATGTCCGTTGGATGAGTTGAAATATTATTGGGGAAAAATCACTTTGCACTTCCAAACTATGAGGTCAATGTCACTTTTGGGTTCAAACCACCAAGTCCGTCACATTTGGCGTAAATTGTTGAAACCTCAAATTTCAGGCGTTGCTAAGATCCACATTGTTGCATTCATACTGTTCGTACTTTGTATATCCCTCAGACCTCTGGATTTTGTTGAAGAGGAGAGATACATTTCCAAAACACTTGTTCTCAGAACTGGTAGATAAACTATTTGTTCAAAATTAAGAAGTGTAAGAACTGTAGTAAATTATATTACCGTATACCATTTGTTGAGGTTCAATTTTAAGTACTTGAATGATATCTTTATTGTTCTTCATGTAATATTGAAGAACAAGCAAACACTCAATTGCTTATGATGATCTTGTTCAATTTGTATCTCTTCCGCTTATTTCTGGCCTCGAGTATTTAGGTAATCGAGTTCGCCTTCCCGCACGGCAGTACCTTATTGTTTTCATTCTCTCTTTCAGCAGCCAAATTGACTCTCATGAGGCACATTAACCTTCATCTCTATGACAAATGATGGTAGCTGAATGAAACGTTTCTTTGCATTGCATTTGAGGACTGGGTTATAGATCTTGTTTACTGGAGTTACTGCACACGCTTGATCGAGACAGAGATTAATTAAGAGCACTCTGAGTGATGTACAGGAGCTCATTTGGTTACCGTTTGGTAAATGATATCATATAGCTGTATATGTTGTACTCATGATAGTTAATAGGTTCATCAGTAAATTAAAATCTTTTTGTTGTTTTCTTCACGGCTTTGTAATACCAATGTTTCCTGACAATAGTTTCCAATTACCCAACCAAGGGATTAAATTGTTGTGGAGAATGAGCAAACACAAATGTAATTTGAATTTCAAAGATATAGGAGTTGTAGGTGTCCTCAATTTCTTACTTTAGATACTAAAATCTGACTGCCAAGTAGTCGCTGCAATCTGCATGGTGATATTACGATCATTTCAGTTCCCCTGTACATAGATACTTGTTCACATTGATGCCAAATCTCAAGCAAAAGCCCCTCCCTAGTGGTAACAGAATAAATGAAAAGGTTCTCATGTCGTCTTTAACGGATTTAGTAGCCCCTTAGCGTCTGGATAATGGTGTTGTGCCATGGGTCAGAGAGGTGCTGCAAGAGATTGTCAAATGGTCCTTGTCCTGTCACATTGTATTGAACCACAAACCCCAAGAATGCCAACATTGCTAATCTCCCTGCACGCATTCAAACAATGATTAGTCTAGATCTCGAAAACTGGAGCTGAAAATCAAACAGGTTTCAAACGTTTACCATTTGCAAGCTCCTTCTCCTTGGCCTCAGCAGTGGGTGCAAAGTTAAGTGGGTTAAAAATGCCACCCGGGTATCCCACCTCATTCGGGGGCAAGCTGTATTGCTTAAAGATGGGGTCTTGGTTGACACTTCCCGGGTTCTTGATGTCTTGCCACCTTCTGATCTCGACGTAATGGAACAAGATGAACTCAATCACGAAGAGGGTCGATGACGACGCAAAGTATTCGGCTTTCCCAGCATCGTACCACTTTGGGACGTTAATGATCCCAATCTTTGTGAAAACTTCTGGTAGCAGCATTCCTACCACACCCAACATAGCCCAGCGACTATTGACAAGCTCGGCTTGAACGAACCATTTCAGGTTCTCTGGGTCCTCAGCAAGTGCCAGAGGATCAAACCCGTTGTCACCCGGAAGACTGAAAAGTTTGTACTAGTTTTAGACACTGGCTGAATTTAAAGTCCTTTTTAACACATAAGCAAGTTCTTTTCCGGTCAACGCCAAGTTAGTGTCCTACTCCCTACATGTTTGATAAAAACGTTACAACTATTTATATACGTACCTGCCATCAAGGTAACCTGGTGAAGCCAACCCCGGTAACCATTCACCTTTCTTGGCCTCAATTTTGAACGAAGAAGAGGATGAGGAAGCCACCGGCTTAATGGACACCTCTCTAGTCAATTTTCCAGAAGACCCAATAAGGAACCTGGACTTGGAGGCAAAAGGCCGGAAGACGGCGGCCGAGGCTTGTGTTGTGACGGTGGCCATCTTTGCCAACCTGAATCAGTGGGGAGAAAGGTTCGGTGGTGATGGTGGCAGAAGAGTGAACTGAAAGCGTAGTGTCTTGTGCATGGCTTTGCATTTTCATTTCAAGGGTGTGCTTGTGGCTCTGGTTCATCCTCAGAAGTCGACGGTTGGTTTGCTTGATTTTTGGGATCCAACGGTGGAGATGTGTTTCGAGCTATGGATTAGCCAATGGGATATACCGGACCTTATCCTTTTATCTTGGTGCCATATCCGTAGATCTATTTCTTTGTTGTGGTTGGTTGAAAATGATGCTGTGGGGTCAGTTTCCTTGCCACGAAACAAGATTTTTAACATGATGCTACCCAATCACTGCACGACAAGTGGCTTAATTGCATCACATCTTAGCTGAAGATATCTGAGGCCCAAGGAATCAAAGACCGTTGGGCTAAGTTGATTTGCTATTTTCTTGTGGCATTTATTTATTGAGGCGGCATTTATTTTATAACTACAAATTTGCCTTAACAAAATGACGTTTGTAACCGCTCTTTCAAACTGTAACAAAAGTGGTCCCACCCGCTGATAATATCTCTGTCTCTCTCTTTGGTGCCAGAAGGGCTTGCAACTCACGCGTTTCCTTGCCAACAACTCCCATTTCCTTTCTCTCAATTTTCCATCTAACCAAACACAACCTTCGACTGACCCAATATTTAATCACAGGCTGAGTACAGATTGTGGATGATACCTTGTTTTTGTCACACGGACCAAAATCGCATGTTCAAATCGCCCGTTCAACTTAAGCCCAAAACTTTTAGCCACTCGAAAGGGCCTTTTGAAATGGAAAATGTCCATTGCATTTTAAAACAGCCAAGTTTAAGCCCAATAGCCTGAGTAGTAGTGGGCTCAGCAGATTGCTAATTCCACCGCTAGCTCTAATCAAATGAAAGCCAAGCCATGAATAATGAAGTGTCGCACCAACGTGTTGGCTCCTCCGCTGTTTAGGCGCACTAGATGGGCCTGGCTTGACACGTGTTAATTACAGCGGAATGAAATCAATGTGAACCTCCTTGGGTAGCTCAAGTAGCAACGGCGACCCTTGAGAGTGTGGATTAAGCACACACTCACGGTTTAAACCACTGCTTACACGACTTAAACGAGGAACTGATTAGTGAGTTGGTCAATGTCTTAAATGAGAAACTGATCAGTGAGTTGATCAATTTCTCTAGAATTTATCGTAGTGTTAAACCTAACTTATACAGATATTAGGTGAAAGTCCGTCTTAACCCAATACATGAAAATGGCTATTCGAATTTTTACTCTAAAGAAATAAAAATAAAAGACTCAGTGCGTGAACCCCCAAAAGAAATCAAAACTTGTGAGATACCCATTAAGCTTAAGCTAAAGCCTAGGAATAAACGGGCCACTACGTTCCTCAAGTCTCCGATGTCTAATTTGCTTCAGACGACAGGTCGGTGCACTTGTTGACCATGAAGCACTGGATTAATCCTGTGGATTTCAGTGATTGCATGTCATGAGTTGCCTAGTTCATTGGTGGCCGCTTATTGATTACAGAAGTGTTACAATTAGTTTATTTCACAGAAGAGAGATATTTTATAGTGGCGCGCGGATGAAGCAATTTGTGAGACAAAACTAGTAAATATTTTATTCCAATAGATTCTTACACCTTCTGCAGAACCCGATTACAGCGGCCACTTATTATAAAAGTAAAGATGCTTCTAAATGAAGCACAACACATGAACCAAACCAACCATACAACTAACTATATATAAAGTGGAGGTTGGCAAATCCTACCGCTGCCAATTTTCTGTCTGCCTTTCCAAAAGAGAGCAGAGCAGATTGTTCCCCATGATTCAGTACTTTCATAAATGGTGAGGGCCATCTTAAAATATAAGGCTATGCCCACCGACTCAAATACTGCATTTTTCTTCTATCCTAATACAGCTAGCTAGCGCTTATATATTTTATAATAACTAGCTCAGCTTAATAGCGGAGTAGGCTCTTTTGCCTCCCCTCCATTTAAATGTGCTTTTTTTCTTTTCTCATGGGAATTGTACCCCCGTAAAGGTCTGGCCGAAGGACCAGCCGGCAGGGGCAACATTGTAAGAAACGACACTGCGCCCATCGCTTGTGGTGACCTTGAAAGACAGCCTTTGGCCGTCAAGGTGAGAGTTGCTTTGCCAGTTCTGACCCCAGTTCCTTGACATGGGTTGCCAATTGGTTCCCGACCCTTTGATAGAAACAGCATGAACATCACCAGCACCTCCGACGTTGGTGATCAGGACTAGGTTGAAGTACGAATGGCCGTTAATGGTGAATCTGATGCCTCCTCTCTTTCGGCACGGGGTCCTACATTATCTCAAACCAACGAATCAAAAAGTCTTACCTTTTCGGGGGGGGGGGGGGGGGGGGGAAAGGTTAGGGAGGAGTGTAGACAAAAAGAAGATGCCCCCTCTCTTTCATGTTTTACAAAGAACATACTGTATATAGAAAAAAAAATACAAAGAACATACTGCCAAAAAACACAAACACGTACTGTACTGAAAGTAGCCTAAAACCAAACAAAAAGTTGTAAACGAAATGAGTATTTTCCTATGTTCGTTTGTGTATTAATTCAAAAAAATTCTTAGAATGCCAAGGAAAGGAACAAGGCCCAAATTACCATACAAAGAAAGCTGAAGACAAGTGGTACTGGAAAATGCTTCCGCAGGCGCAGAAGAGCCATACAGCTGATGTAAAGCTGCTTTTTTCAGAACAACAGCCTTTATGAGTTAATTCTTTTTTATTTTATTATTATAAATTATTCTGCATGCACTTATTTGGTTTGTGGCCATGGGAATACTGATTATTTATTCAGTAGTGCCCAGATGTAGAGGCGTGTCCGGCAAAGTTTAGAAAGTGCCTACAGCCCATACAGGCGCAGAAAAGTTCTTTAAAAAAAAAAATTATTATTTTCCCAGGTCACGATATCATATTACCCAGCAGCTCCTGGGTTACCATGCAGCAAAAATTAAGACGACCAATCTGCGTACCGTCTGTAAGCCACAGGAACAATCCCGGCTTTGTACTGAGCAATTCTTTGGAAGACAGGCTGAGAGAGATCAAAATGTTGCTGGGGAGGGTTGCACCACCCCCCTGCATTGTTAGGGAGGGCATTGTTTGGTGGGCAGAAATTGGTGGCAGTGACCACAATAGAGCCTGGTAGGCACCATCTTGGGTCCTTCACACACCGGATCTCAAAACAAGCCCCACAGCTCAATCCATCATTGAATAACGTTGTGCTCAAAGCTGCCGTGTTAGTTCCATATCCCTGGCTGTATAGGTTTCCGTACCCACAAGCCCCGCCTGCAAATATGATCAAGATGTAATTGGTTTTTAGAATTCTAAGAAATAGTTCTTCAAAAAATCAGCCTGGGATGCATAAATAAGAAAATATTACCCAACCTGAAAGCATATATAAATACTTTGTCACTTACCCATTGTACCAGCGGCGTCGCCCCCTCCATAGAAAGTGGCATGTGCGTCAGCCCAATTACCTTCAACAAACCCAGTAACTGATGAGCCCCAAGAGAGAAAAACCAACACAAGAAGACCAAGAAGTACCATTTTCCCTGCAGATGATAGGAGTGAGTATCAATACCATGCAGGTAACCCCGTAACTTTGAAAAGTGCAACATAAAATGAAAAAGTCACATATATGAAGCACAAACCTTCGAGCGAAAGAAAGACTGCTGTGACTTGTGAGGGGAATGAGAGGGGTTGAGTTGGGGGCTAAATAGATGCGCGGCGGAGCAGTAGTCCTTTTTCGGGCAACGTCATTGCAACTGACACTTTTGAGCTGTGGGGACCTAAAACTGCCAAGTGCAATTGGTTTTTGTCCTTAAGAGACCAGGGCGCTTTCCTTGAAACCACGTGGTTTTGAATTTTCTTGCATGTATTGGTGCGCAAAACTTCGCTTTAGATCCCAAGATTCAACTGCGGTTAAAGACCCCAGTGTGGGTTTCCCCCGTAGTGCGTATTTCTCATTTGTTAGGCGAGATCAAAGCTTTGTGGTTGAACTAAAGCTTTTTCACCAAACTCGGCGTTGAATGGAATCCTTTCCACCAAAATCTTCATAGGATGTTTCGTAAGAACATTTGTTTAACAGTTATCCTCAAAAGACATCCTTGTAATGTATCACTTATTTAAGAGGAACTCCTTGTAATATATTAGACTAATGTGTACTTCTATGTAGGATTTTCAAAGTCTTGCATTTCATTCCAAGGCAAGTCACTTAGGATAACCTTTTTTTCATCAATTTGCTTGCTTCCAATGTCTGCAGGAAACGGGATCTTGCTCTACAAATATAAAATGCAGCTAAAATGCCCAGAACATGTCCAGTGTAGGGATATGGACGGCCAAAACTTCCATGCAACGAAATAATTGTACTTGTCCAAGCTTCGAGAATTGCCAATTAACTATTGCTGGTCTAAAATGGCAGTAGTAACCGAGAAATATTAGGCAATAATCCTTTCTGTAACAGAAAAGGATCGTGTAGTCCGATCAAACTACATATTTATTGTACGTCAAAACTCAAGGCAGATAGTACAATAAATTTCATATAGTGATGTCTGTGTTATCAAGATGTCGGGTACGCGCTGCGATAAATTTCAAAACTAAACGACAAGACCGGCTGAGGTTTATTACAAACCAGAGCAGCTCAGGTCTTAAAAAGCATATTGGAACCGACCAATTTCTAAATCCTATAGTCCACTTTCGTAAGAGCTTTTATCAGCCATGCACATGACCAATTTATGATTATGCTAGAGAAATCCCCACGCCTTCTCACCTACTAGGTTGAAGGCCATCCCCTAGCTCCCCCCTAGAGAGAGAGAGAGAGAGCGAGAGAGAGAGCGGGTAACCATGCACATGGGGTAATGTTGCAGGACCAGGTGATGAATGATGAACAGGCTGTTACAATATTGGAAGGACCAAAAACAGCTCAATCTCATTTATTACAAGTGATCATTTATTGCCAATAGTGTTCTCAAAAAGCTAAAACCTCTGCTGGATTCTGCAAAGTAGCATCGCAAGTGGGAACTCATGAATAATCAAAAATTAAGCGAACAAAGAAAAAGACGCAGTAATTCATCGCAAAACAGAAAAGAAGAGGTAGATTAAATACTATTGAGTGCTTTTTTTCTTCATAGTTCATTGTCCATACCTTCCATTTGAACTTTGTCGTCTTTTGACTTTAACTTTGTCATCATCTTTTGATTATCTTTTTGCATATTTTGCTTTTGGACGATTCTTAATTTGCGGCTAACTTTCATCAATTTTCTTTTCAGCAATTCAATTCATTGGGATAATATGTGAGTGTTCAATAGAAAACGACCAATCCCTGCCTAAATATCACTAGAAGGCTACCAGGGACGCGTCCAGGTGAAGTGAAAGTGAAAGTTGGTCTTAGTTTTTTTTTTTTCTTTCTTTCTTCTTTTTTGGGTATTCTTCATAAAATCAGAGATTGAGTCTAAAGCTGACTTAAAGCTCACTGTAAGAATGATGCTGGGAAAGGACAACTTCCTGATTAAGTTGTTTTGCCATCGAACCAGTTGATCGATGGCCTATTTCAGGTCCTACTGAAATAGGAAACTAATACATATAATATTGAAGGAAAAAGATAAACTATGTAAAAGTAAAAGCACGCATGCAGTGGCTACAAATTGACCTGCGCCATCACCCGCCTCAGAAGGATGCAGCCAGTCTTAATTTCCGTCTACTTTGCAGTCATGAAATTATCCTAATATAAAATAAAAGCATCCATATATATCATATTAAAAGAGACAGGAAGAGAGAGAGAGACGAGATGTCGGAATGGGGTGGGAGGTGCTGCCATTTGGATTATAAGGTGACATGCAGTGGTGGCAGCTACGTATACTATCGTTGGTGCTCATTTCTCGGTTATCGAAAGCTCATTTTGGCATCGTGTTTCCTTCTGTTCTTTCCCTTTCTCTCACGGATTCCTGTTAGCTAAAACCAATAAAAACAAAAACCTGATAGCTACCAAGGTGCTGAACCTGTAAAGATAGAACATGCAGCCTCTCCATTGCCTCTGTCGGATGTCGAATTTGGGGATACTACCTTGAGATTTTGTGAAGATTTCCGATCTGCAAAATTTGTCTGCGTCCGGAAGGCTCAGAGTCACAGCAGTCACTGCATGAAAATGATAACTACTCCGAAATGAGCAATACAAGGATGTTCAAGTCATTTTCTGGTTTGTACAGGACATAATATGAATAAGCAGGTTATATTTATGGCCAACCCGAGACACTTTAAGAATACATACATATATATATATATATGTAACTATATGTATAAAAGCAATATTATTTTCTTTTTCTGTTCTTCGGGTCTGGATATTGTTAGATGTATGTCCTCAAAACTAAATATTTTATTGAATGATTATTAGATAATTATTGTTATAATTATTATTGTTAATTGATCACTTGTATATTATTATTTTGGGTATGTGCAATGACATTAGATATCATACTGTTGAGTAACATGGTAGAAAAATCAAGCTAATAATTAATGAATTGGAGGCGAGGAGTATAATTTTTTGGATCCTTGTTAACTCACTTTATTCTAGACAATGATACATGATAATGTACAAATAGATCTACGCTCGTTGTGCCTCTATAAGATAGAATGATGGACTCCGTCATTGAGGTGGTGACTTTAAGCAGACGAGTGGGTGCATGTACTGAATGGGATCAATATGAATACCTTTTGGAAACGATCACTGATGTAGAAAATGATATTCAGCACAATTAGTTTTTGCTGTCCTTAGACCTGAGAGAGTTATGCAAGTTTGCTTGTTATATGCTTGTGTTTTGACTGAGTCGTTTGTGATGGTCTTCGCAGATCAATATTTTAGATACTGTTGAGCCTTGTGTATAGTAAGTGAATTTGTTTAATTGCTTAAATGGAATCCACCAGTCTCTTGATGAGGCAGTATATTCATTATGTCTGCAGATTGTTTGGACTCAAATAAAATCGCTGCGCAACAAGTTTTTTGTGAAAAATGTTTTTCATGGTTTTTATTTTATATATATATATATAATATAATATAATACAATACAATATAATATAATATAATGTATATATTAAATAATTATTTGCGAAAATAATTTTGAAAACTTTTAGAGTCCAACTAGATACAGACTGAGAATTAAGAATTATATGAGTTAAAGATTTTATCAGTGATATTATTCCGGTCCTATTAGCTCATGTGGAATATAGTATGATAGAAGAATAAGCATATAATTGTTAGCAAAAGGGATTTCATGAAAACAATCTGATTATCTCAGGAGTCAATTGTAATATGTTAATGGACATGATCACACTTTTAGAAGCACATAAATTCAGATTATAGAATATAAGGGAGTTTAGTGAAAAAAAAATTTTCATAACGATCCTACGGCCGATATTTGAGATCCCTAAAAATCTCACGCATAAGCAATTCAATTCTGGACAAACCATTATAAAAGGCTTAGAAATTCATTTGAGAGTAAGAAATTCATTCTAAATTTTGAGACTCTCTCTCTCTAAGAAATACTCTCTCTAAAAAAATCTATGCGCGTGAATCTGACGGAGATTCACATAATTTTTCGCGAAGATTATTTTTCGTTGCATTTCACATTCTTTCAGGTATGGTTTTCTCACCGATATTTTTGGTCGTGCTGCTAGAATAAATGAGAAAATATACCATTTTTCTTTTCAGGTGGGAATCGAGATATAGATCAGGTTCAGGCCAGCAAGCGAAACCTGAAAAAGATGGAGATGGCGGCTATCAGTATCAATCCCCCCTTATCTTAGATACATGCTCCCTTTAACTAACAACCATAAACATTACTGGTCCTCGTTTTCTGGTTTCTTCCTTTAATAGCACGCTTTTGAGATTGGTCCAAAACGGGTCAATATTTCAGCAGTGCTAAGGTCAATAATAGAGGCTGGGGTACTGCTGCTTCCGATTCGCTTAATGAAAGGCCCATCGGATAATTTGGTAATAGATGTAGCTGCTAATTAAATATGAAATTCTGCATAAAGAAAGAGGTATGATTCCTGCTCATGAAGTAGCACCTCATGACTTCGTTATGATCTAGATAACATGATCCAAGTATGATTTGCAATTATTGTACGAGGCATTTTACTTAATTTCCCTAGACATTATCTCCTTATAATTATCGATTTTAATATGTTTGATTCAAAAAGAAAGAAAAAGGTGGTGACACACACATATATAGAGATTTTACATATAATATCTCTTTCTCTCTTGCTGGTCGACCAACTTTTTTGGGTTCTAATTGTGTACAGGAAATTTGGTTAAGATATACTTAAAGATTAATGGTACGATCCGGTATTGCCTTTCTGTTGTTTAACCCTACAAACACCTTAACCATATGTATCTTTAAACACTTCAAATGCTAATGCAAACTACAGTGTGAAAAATCGGTTTAGACCCTAACAACATTTAGAGAGGTTGATATGTGTTTTCTCTCTAATTAACAAAACAATAACAATTTTAAAACACATTCTAAAATTATTTTGTCTAAATATGCATAATAATCAATACAATCAACAAATAAGCAGCGGAAAATAAAGACAAACTTCAATCATACAAAGAGCCAAAGATTTGGTGACGAAGTGGAAAACCTTTGAAATATCATTCAAAGGAGAAACAACTCCGAACTAACAGCTACTTGAAATTCACTAAGAATAAATCCTTACAAACAGTGATTCAGACACGGACAATCCCAGTTGCTTGACTCTAACAAGCCTGATGTAATAATTTAAATCGTCCCTGCTTAGACCCGCTCTGTGTGACATTCATCTCAGACCTCTAAGGTTTTTCTTATGGATTCTGCACGAACAACCTTGTTCTTCAATAATCCTTCAACCTCTAAGAGTTTTTCTCTATCAAATTGAGGCTCTAGAAACTCAACAATATTCTCTATAGAGTTTTTGGAAGGCCTCTAACAACTCAATGAGACTTCTGAGAGAACCCTTAAGTTTTTCTATATATAGAGCTTTGAAAGGTAAGGTTTTTTTACAACCGTCGGATATCGCTTAACAAGTATAATTTTGTTAAAACCATTGGATGACGCTTGAGAAACTTCTTTAATCTCTTGAATACTTCAACCAAATAACCCTAACAAATTACAAATAGGGACATATATTGACACAAAAATTTGCCCATACGAAAAGACACTAACATGGTGAAAAACGATGTCCTCTAATGTGAAATAGTTGTTCTTCTCAGTCGGCAATGGAAAACGTCTAGGACATCATGTAAAGACAAAAAAAAATGCATTAAAACAATGCGAAAGTGACGTTTGAGAGGAGTGAAGTTCAACCATGAATTTCGATCAATGAATCCAGTCGATCCTGAATCAGCTTTAAAGAAAACTTTAGCTAATTTCCTTTATCTCGGTAAAGCATCTTCAGATATATTGATTAAGCAATGAGCACGCAGGAAGCTAGCTTTAGGACGGCCTGCCTCTTATGGATGAAAATCTTATAAAATTCAGCGGTCCGGCTCCAGGCAATCTGTGCAGGCCACTTTCTCTTTCTTTAGGAAGAAAGAAAGGAATTCCTTAGAACAGCTGCCTCCTCACGTCGACCCACGAAAATGTTCGAGCAGTTAATTATTGTTTCCTTGTTCCAGCTTTGTATTATACTTTAGGATTACTTAATTTCGCATGCATCTGCGCCTAAGTTCTGTTTAGTGGCGGAAGAAGTACTACTTCTACTTTTGTAATATTTTCCTTCTCATCAAACAGAACCATTAAAGTCTGCTAGAGATTAGTACTTACTGGGCCTTATAGGTAAATAACCTTGAAAATTGGCTTTCCAAATCCGGCATTGTCCTCATTCGTAAAGTTACAATATTGTCCTCAATCGCCCAACCTGCCCCGTGTCGTCTCTTATGTTGCGACACGTTGTTCGTTCTATGTACTTAGTGGGATTCTATGTGCAACGAGCTGTCACATTTTGGGGCGAAACGTTTTTTTTTTTATGTGCGGCTCATCTTCTAACAGATCGAGGGACGAGGCCCAAGAGGACAAGGGACCTCCACAACACCTAACGCATCCCAGACGGTGCAATTAATCCTAAATGATCTTGTCCATTCATTTCGAATGAACTCCTATGACTTCGACACGTCAGCTATCCAAGTGAAAACTTACCGGGCGAACCGACGTCAAGCCTTCTAGTGTTTTTTTTATCAAGGGCCAAAAGCCCCTTTTGCTTTCCATCCAAAATGAGATGGAGCTTGAGCCCTTGGGCCCTGAGTGAAGGATAGGAGCTTGGGCTGTCATTAATGGCCAAGAACATAGGTTTGACGATGCCACTGGAGGCTTCCAGAACCCAGAAGAAAGGGCATTTTCAATGTCCCCCAGGAAGCTAATTAAAAACTAGATAAAGTTGAAGGCTGTCAATGCTAGCCGTTCAAATTTTCTTTTTGGTTTTCTTTTTCTCATATCGACGGCCCTTATTTCGCAGAGTCTGCGACACAATATCGCCTCCGTTTTGCCCTAATTGCTGCGCCTCTTGCTGACTTGCTCTATGCCTCTATATAATTATAAGCGCCATAAACCCTACCCCCAGACCACTTCTTCCTCGAAAGATTTTTGGTTTCTGCGCATATCCAGTTTTTTGGAATACATTTTGATTGCTCCAAACCCTAGATTGATCTCTTCTTTTCGTTTAATTTTTTGCTATCTATGTTTTTTTTTTTTTTTGTGGTTCCGTGTTAAAGATTTTGGGGGAGAAATATGCCTCTGCCTGTGATGGTTTTAAATATACTTTGAGACTAATCTCTGTGAAACTAATTTAAATCTGAGGCAGAGGCATTTGTAGTATCATAGTTTTACACATTGTTAGGCTGCAATGAAAGTTTGATGAAGGCATTGACGCTTGTTATTACCTATACTTTATCTGCATCCGAGCAGAGTATTAATGATAGCGAATCTGCTACCTGCTCAAAGATTCGTCTTTCATTCTCCTTTTCCCCCAAGTAGCGGTCATAGTCTCTGTTATTACGGGAGACTGTTTCTTGGTCATCATTTCTGGGTTTGTGCCAATGGCTTCCGATATTATGTCTTCTAATTGGTTGGGTTTTTTGTTTCCTTGAATATATGTACTGAAGTGTACGTGCTTGTTTGGAACTCTTTTTTATGCTATGGAAATCACATTCCTTAGGAGCATATGGGCTAGGCCAGTAATCTTAAAGTAGAACTTTTGACTCTGCAAGTGATGATAAAACAGACAGGGACATCAGTACTCCTTTGGAGAATGTTGACTTGTTCTTTGGGAATCTCTCTGATGCAGTATATACAATTACTAGCGTATGTGCATCTCGAAGTTTTTTCAAGAATTTTTTATTTTTTATTTTTTTTTTTTTATTTTTTATGTTTTTACAATCTCTATCCCTGATGCTTTTCCTAGCGTCTTTAACACTAACCAGGTTTCGTCGTATAGCATCTTATTTTAACTTGCACATCTTCTATATAAGTGGGATGAGAGGTCTGATAGTCTTGTTCTGGTATATTGTTGCTCTTTTCACCTTTCCAAGTTCAAAAACTAAGGACATCGACCAACTCGAAAGCTTTGAGAGCATAGTCGTATCTATTCATGATAAAGACTCGGTTGTGCCTTTCGTTTGGGAGTTTAGGGATATAATTCTGCACACTCCGAGAGAGATAGCTTCGATGGATTTCATTCAATTCCTGTTCTCCAAGTATTTAGTGGATTCTACCATGGGAAGCTTTACCATCTCATCCTTTAGTGAGTGAAAGCATTGAACGAGGAGTGAAGATGATGCTGGCCTTAGTTAAATATGCCAATCGTCGGTCTTGTTTTCTCACATTGTGGTTATAATGTGGCATATGTCAACATCAAATAATCGAGCACTAAATGTTCATCTGACTTCTCTGTCCCATGTTTTCAACTCTGAATCCTTTTCATTGGATTTACGATGGAATTCACTCTCGTTTTAGTCCTTTTTCTTTCTAATATTATCCGTTATCAATTTCAATTTGCAGAGTTTTCATGAACTTTTATTGTTTGTATAAACAACTGATTTGGTATCACTATTTTGCTTTGTTTGCATGCCTATGATAGCTGCACAAAGTAAAGGTTGCTATCCATTGTCTAACACGTCCTACCTGGTGCTAAAATGTTGCACGAGCATCAGCTTGGTAGAATAACTACTTGTGCATTGACAAATTGGGACCAATTAGATATTGGATTCCATTTCTTTCTTATTTGCCTGTGATGATTCTTGGATTTCTATAGAATTACCATGAGAATGCTATGATTTGTGCTTACTTGCCTGATGCTCTTCATTTCTGTTCTCTTACTCGCTGCCCTTGCATTGGACTTAAGCTCTGGCCAGGTTTGGTTATAGCATGATATCAGCGTCAGTAAAATTGCACAATATTCTCATTGGGTGTGCTATTTTGTTTGAAAATGGATTCCTGAGATCAATCTCACAGAGCTATAAGCTTTCTGCTTGTCCACATTGATTTAAATGTTCTACCATACGCATTTGGTTGCACTTGTTACACATGTAGTTATGATGGTATCTGACTTCTACCTCTTAGGCAAAACTTTCTCTAGAACACTAAATGCTTTTGCTTTTTTTTCTTTTTCCATTGTTTAGTCATGGATGCACTCAACTGTTTTTGAATAGTTGATCTCAGCCTTCCCCATGTTGTTACAAAGAGGTCAATGTCATTTGACCTAGAGCATGTTGAGTTATATCTGTAATGATTTGAGAGTTCTTAGCTTTGTTAGAACACTATACCATTTGGTTTGGTATGCTTCTTAACGAGTTGAGCCACCTCTAAAATTATAAGTTGGTTATATGCTTATAGTTTTATTTGCAGTTGCGCCTTTGATGGTTTCAAATATACCAAAAGCTTCAGCTCTGAAAAGGACTTCATCTGAGGCATTCATTCTGTTTGTATTAAGTTTTCATAAGTTTCTCTTTTAGGAGTGTTGGTTAAGTTTTCGTTCCTCTGAAATTAAATGCACCTTGTGTGCCGTAATCTCTTACTTCATGCATCTGTGTTGCCACGAATCAAATATTTCATCTGTAACATTGTATTTTTTTCTCGTCTCTTGTGTGAGATACATACTCTAGCCAATTGGGTTGTCCTGGCATGCCGATGATGCTTTTAAATGCACGTATTGTCAGAAGTTGCTGATGATGATTACGTTATTGTCACTACCTCTGAGGCAGAGCCATTACTGCTCAATGTTATAAGCTTCTCCATAGTATTCTTGAACTACTTAAAAATTTCTCATAGTAGCCATTTCTTCCAGTTCTCTGAAACAATTGCACCCAGTTGCACCTTCATTTCTTTTGTACTATTATCCCTGAGAACTCCTTAAAAGGTCTTCTTTTATTTATTTTTCTGTTGCATGAACTTCTTCGGGGAAGGGTTGCCTGCCACATTTCTCCTTTCGTGCTGTTTTAATTTGTAAGACAAAGTGGTAGTGTTCCTTTCGATACTTTTCTCATGTGCGTAGTGCTAGTCTCTTTTGCTCTCTCTCCCTCTCTCAACCGCCCTGGGTCCTCTCTCTTCCCGCCCTTTTTCTTTAATCTTTTTCCATTGGTAAAGTAGTGGGTAATTGTCACCATCTAATCTTTCAATTGAAGTAGAAGCAAATTGGTTGGCTATCAGTTTTTGTGGAGAAATGTTGCTGAAGATTAAAGGATTCCAGTCTTTTAAAATTGATTGACATCAAGCTACATTAAGATAAAATGACTTGCGTGATTGATAACAGCCCTCTCAGTTTGTTTAGTGTTTGGCTTGCTTGCTTTGTTTATGTTTATGCTTTTTCTTTGGTTTTTTTTCATCTGAGCTTGGTTGATGCATATGTAATTGCTGGTACATGTAGGGGGCGTTTGTTTCCTCAATATTTTGAGACATGAAAATTTTTAACAAAACAAATACATTCCAAAATTTTTAACTTTTACATATACATACTTTATCTTTCACAAATTCCAATAAATCTCAATAAATTAAAGATTCCCAAAATTTTGAGAATATTTTTTAAAATTTTGGCAAACAAACACCCCTTAAAACGGGGGGTTTATCTGACAGTGGAAGGTGAAAGAGATTCAGCTCTTACAGATAAAGGTATTATGCGCATATGCTGCTTCCTGGGCGTCCTCTCCTTTCGTTTTGACTACTGTGACCGGTTGTTAGGAAAGATTTTTGGAGTTAATTTTCTCGTTTGAATCAACTTCGGTCTGTTTCAGTACAAATTGTCTCGTGGCCTGATGATTGTTACGCAAGAACGGAGATTTGAATGGTGCTTTTGTAGAAGCCTGAAGATGAATTGGGCTCCAGAAGCACCTCATGTGATAAAGTTCTAAATCGTATATGAAGGCTACTACCTGTGTCTTTCTGCGTCACATGTGGCTTACGGATATCTGTATATTGTAATGCGGGAAGGGAAACAGTTTTTCCGAAATTGAATGTACGTTGCTGAATTGTGATTTCAGAGCACTTTATAGCGGTTTTTTGTTTGTCCTTCTGTCTTTTAAGTTTATTGGTTTACGTAAAATAGCGATTATCTGATGCCCTTTCGGACGTGTAGCGCTGCACCGGATATGATCTTCCGTCGATATACGGCGTCATCATCATAGGAAAAATCTTCTTTTCCCAGTCTCGGGGAAACAAAGTTCAATTAGCATCAAGTAAAACCACATAATTGTTGCAATTCTTCCTAGTTTACAATTTTTATTCCTTTTTAAGATGACGGAGGGTAACGTTGAGAAACAAAACTTGAATTGAAAGGTCGTTGCAACAACTGTAAACCTGAAAGGGCATTGTAAATTACATCGAAGTATATGGCTGGAAAAGGTAATTAACCCAATGATCCCAATAATTTATTGGCATTCATGGTGTTTTGAATTCCAGAAATTCTTTTAGATAGCGGCTTGGCTTAGCTGGGGGGAAAAAGTGTAGTTTTTTTTGTTCGTTTGGGTTAATCTTTTAGGCCAACAACGTTCTCGACAGGAAGACGAGTGGAATAATATTTCCGAGGCAAAAATCCACGAGTGCTCTGAGTTCTTATTCCTTTGATGATTCAATACGCTCGTTTTCTGCTGATTTGGTCCCTATACACGAGAAACTCCTGAGCAACTTACCTTTATTTGTCGTTTTGTCCGAGTTATCTGGCGACTTCCGCCATGGGTACTTGGAGCTTCATCTGCTTCCAAAGTCTACCAATACCGTCGAATACACTAAACCTGTTAATCTGCTCTAACCTTTAGTATAATTAAATCTCTTGCTAATTCTTTTATCCTTTTTTCAGGCATGCCCACAAAACATTATCCGGACTGTAACGAATGAAACTAAGGATATGCTAATATTAAATTTAAATGGGTGCAGTACGCGCCAGAAGCGATTAAGACTCTCCAACACCTCTCAACCAGTGTCGGCCACCAGAAAGGATATTGGACTTGCACTCATCGCCCCTTGTAGAACTACTCCCCCACATGTTTGCTTTCCACAAGACCAATAGCCATATCATATGTAAAACTTGTTCATTTGCGCAGGGGAAAAAAATTGCAGAAACAGCTCGATGCCACACTTATCCATTTGGCTCTCCAGTCATCATTACCTGCAGAAATTGTAAAATAATTCAACTTTATCCATTTCGATGCATGTATTCTTAGCTGGTTCTCCAAACCAAACTCTTATAAACAGGAGAGACGAATGGTTGGCAGGTCTGTCCACTTCCCCTTCCGTTTTCATAATGTTTTTGTGGAACCCAGATTTGTAAGAATCTGAGCGATCCACGTTGGTGCCACGGCATCCGACCAATTATAAGGATGCTCGTACGTGCATTGAGGGTCCCACATATTTGCGTGGATAACGTGTTCATCACATGCGTGGGGCACGGTGTCACCGTTTCGGAGTTTTGGTCCTTCTGGTTGCCTGATGGGGACCATCAGCTGACGCCGTGCTTATATAGACTTTTTTTTTTTATATTTTTTGGTGGATAGAACTGCAAAATTTCAGATCGCACCCAAGTTTTTTTTTTGCCCTTTCCCTTTATTTTTCTTCAGTTTTCTCATTCCCAGTTCTAACGTAGTTTTTTTGTAAGCTCCCAGTTTTAACGTTGTGACGATACCAATAAACATGTTTGGTTTGTTGCTGTGTTTGGTTAGGTGGTGTCTGTGTGCCCTTTAGTGGGGTGGTGCGTGCTTTATATGAATTTTGACGAAGAAAATATCTCTCCGACTTATTTCGAGGAAAAGCCTGGTCTTTTGACGATTGGCTCTTGCTAAAATATATCTGAAACTTCTCCCCTGTTTTCCTTTCCCTGTTTGTTGGTAGAGGCATCTCAAGAAAATGACGGGAAAAACAAATAAAAACTCTTGAAGAGAAGAGAAGAGAAGAGAAGGGTGTCAAAATTACAGGAAGTGAAATGGAAGGGACATCAGCAGAATTCATTTCCTGGATAAAGACCGCATTGATTCAGGAAAGAACAAGACGCGTTTCAAATTGAGCAAAAGTGAAGAGAAGAGAAGGGTGTCAAAATTACATAAAGTGAAATGAAAGGGACATCAACAGAATAGAACAAGACGCGTTTCAAATTGAGCAAAAGAGCATTTTCTTCAATCACCTGCAATCTGTCTAAATTATCCAAGGAGATGTTTAGTGTTACTTCAATGGGGCCAAGATTTACTAAAAGAATAAAGCTTAATCGCTTGACCGGGTCAAGATCTAATAATCTGAAAATTACCAATTAACTTTTGACTCTGTCATGGTCTGATATCTGAAATTTGAGTGAAATTTCTGACACGCATGATGTAAAACACCTCTTGTACCAAAATTGATATACGAGTAGCGCGTACAATCTTTGCCGAATAAAATTTCAAATAGTGCGAAGTTTCACAAGTGGGTGTTTTTGTGAGACATAATTCCACCAAAAATGAAACAAAATAAGGAACAAACTGATGTCTGGATCCGTAAAAACTCCATAGCAGATCACAATATCCAATCCAATAACAGATTAACCGCAATGGAGGGCTCAATTTAAAAAACCAAGAAGCCCTCTTATGGAAAACCCATAATATATTTACAAGTGAAAAGCGAGAAGCACCAATTAAAAATATGAAGTTGCTTTACTCCATTCACTAATTCCTAATAAGCGTCAGACTTGGAAGCTTCAACAGAGCATCTCTTCTTTGAGTTCCATCTTGTTGCCTGCTTTGCTTAGAACACCAGACAAATCTATGCTTCCCATCACCAAATCCTCCACACTTCCTTTCTCGGTGGAAAACAATGGTGAATGAATTGAAAATTCACCGATTGATGCTAAACTCATTAGCTCAGATTCATTTAGACCTTTTGCCGGGCCAAGACTACATCGTTCAGTCCCATGCTTTGCCAATGCGTCTTTGAATTTCTTGATCTATTATGTAAGAATTTATACTTAGAATTAGAAACACAAATAGCCCCTTTAAAGTTACGAGAAGACAAGAAAGATTGCAGGAAAATCTTACAGTGGCATTGGTGCAGCTGAAGCTACATAGACGACCATCTTCCCCTCTATAGAACCTAAAGAATGGTAGGACATGAATGTTTAGAGCGTGGCACATAGGTTTGAGGTCCTCATAGTTAACCTTGAGAAAAATCGCATCTGGGTTCAACTCAGCCAGCTGACAGATCTGACGAAAATAAAAATCCAAACTTTAGGTCTGATAATCAGGTTAGATTCAAATAAATCTGCGATCGGCTAATTCAGTGAAAAAAGCATGTGAAATATTTCCTCAATAGAAGCCAGTCCAAAAATAGAATATACCTTTGGATGAAGAGCTTTGCAACCTCCACAACCAGGCGAATAGAAGTCCACTATGACCAATCTATCACCTGCATTAAGCAACGAATCGACAAGTTCTTGCGCCGAATGAATCTCTACCATGTTGGGTTTAAGAGTCTTCTCCCACCATCTCATAGCTCGGCTTACACAGATTGATGCTTGTGCCTGAAATCAATTATCGATCATTAATTCCTGAGATACAATAAAGAGACGATTACTTCGAAATACAAAGCAGATAATATATTCACATACCTGAACAGAGAAATTTCTTGAGGATTTTGGACTCCAATCTCCTCGACTTTTGATCTGAAACAAGTAGGGGCTTTCCCATAAAATCAACTCCCAAAACAGGTAAAGCTCTTGCTTTTGAATCTCTAGATTGTGAAGAACCAACGAAGGGACAAAACCCACAAACCATTCTGGATTTCGACACAAGAATGGTCGAATTCGAATTAAACCCATTGGAGTACAGAGAACTCTTCATTGAACAACCCATCATAATAATGTAAATCAGAAGGCTTTTGGGGGCTTAAAGCATGAAACAAGCGAAACCCACTTCAGCTTTCGGATCAAGAACAAATTTTTGGAATCGCAAATACTTGCGTTATGGAAAATTAAAGGCAAAAAAGCCTCGCAGAGACTTGAAACAGAAAACCAAGCAAGACCCGCTTCTAAATATTCAAGCAAAAGTAAAAGATTTGAACAGAAAATGCGCTCTTTTTGACCAGTATTTGTAGTTTGGAGAGAGAGAGAGAGCTTTTGTTTTGTTCTTTTGATGCTTCAAATGAGGAGGAAAAAGAAGTGGGGTTAAGAAGAAAAAAAGGGGGAGGGAGGGTGGGTTGGCCGGGATCTTTTCGAGTTGGATATTACTTTATCCGATTTCTTATCCAAATTTTCAATTTGGGATAATTGACACCGAATTTGAGCAGTACTGTCTAATTTGAATGTTGACTGGTCAGTTTTAGAGGATTGAGCTGGTCATGTTTTCTTGATTTTCCTTTATTAACGCTAGATGTTTGGCATTTAGCCCTGTTGTCCCACGAAACCCGCTAAACCGCGCAGTCGTAGCTGACTGTGTTCCGCCTCTCCGAGATGCGGATAAGGGCACAGTTCTTCCCACAAAAAACGAAAATTCTGTTTACGTAATCTCCCGTGTCAGGAAGACCTCTTTTATAATTTTCTTTAGGAGAAAATACACTTTTTACCCACGAACTACGGAGTAGTGACACATTCTACCATCTTCATTGCTAAACCAAATGTTATACATTTTGCACAATAAACTACCACTTTGACATTACACCCTGCACCCTATTTGACTACCCTTTTAATGAATTGACAACAATATCTAAGGTACATTTTAGTTTGAAAATTTGATAAAGGGTGCAAAGTGTTAAAATTTGGTAGTTAAAGGTGCCGTCTTTTCTTTTCTACTGTACTTTTCTCTAAACCAAATATCAATAATGATATGTATTTTCTACATTTTATGGCAGCTGTTCATCTATCCTTCTTTTCTAGCGTCAGTTGTGAGACATATTATCCAAGTTCACGAAAAACACGTATTATGAAACAGTAAAACCAAAGCCACAACTACTTCAATTGATTCCTTATGTCACATGTTGACTTTGAGGGTTACTGCATAAAAATAATTTATCAATTTTTTTCGAGAAAATATCTCTTCTTTAGTCTTTGAGAATTCTTTAAGAATCTCTTGTTTTTTGAATGGTATTTGATCTTCTATAATTTTTCAGGATATTGTAAATCTCGCCACTTAAGTCTTGTGGATTTTACGACTCGAGCGGTCCAAATATTTTGTCTCTTTTTTTCTACACCTTACAGCTGTTATAAGGTCTTACTTAAAGTTCTGTAGCTAATGTCGTGAAATACTATTTTATAGTTTTTTTCTTAATCGTAGTTGTGATATGATGTGGAATTGTTAGGAATCTAAGATCTCGATCATAGGATCATATGAAAAACTCATTTTTCATGATTTCTCTTATATTCTTTTATTCTGAATTTTGAGATTCTATTAATTGCGATCATGTTCATCAACGATCATTGATGAAAAAGTTGATTTGTGAATTTTTTAAATTATTTATTGTGTTGGAAAAAAGAGAATGATTTTTCAGAGTTCAACCCTATAAATATATAATGAGAGAAAAATTATTTTATGTTATCTATTTTGTTATTCAAACAAGTGCAGACCGATATCCGAGATCAAATAGATTTCGTGTGTTCAAGGTATATCTTATAGCCATTATCCAGCGTCGTTAATTCTAGCTATAATGCAGTTTGGCTTTACTTCAGGGATTCAAGGGCTTTTAGTTTTAATCACGCTGCGATGGCATCTGCTGTGGCAGTTTGGCTTTACTTCAGGGATTTTAGTTTTAATCACGCTGATGGCATCTGCTGTGGCAAGGGATCAAGTGAGTAGAGGATAAGCTCATAGCTGCCGACCATATAAACCAGGCAGAGATTGTTCTCCGGTAAGAGTAGGGAGACATAGACAAAGACGTAGACAGAGACAGAGACATAACTCCTACTCCCTGAAGGTTCATAGCAATACGTTTCCAATTCCTTCGTGAATCAGTGTAACGTGGCTTGAAGCCCTACCACACCCGAACGGTCCTCGTTTCCCATATATAACACCAAATAAAATAATTTTTTAGTAGTAGGATTCTTCTGTGCTTATTCAAGATTTGGTTTTCGCGTAGCGCATTCATATCTTGCTTTAAATATAAATTATTTTTTATTAGATTCTTACTTGATTTCTAGATCTTATGATAAACAAATGTTTAATCAAATCGGAATAGAACTTCGATTTTAATATTTTAATATTAGGTTCGAAACGTGTAAAAAGAGATGTTTAAAATGAGAACAGGAATAATAAACAAAAAAAAACAAAAACAAAAAAGTACTCAAAGACTTTCTGTAACACTTTTGTTTTTGGCCTTGTTGGACGCAGAGATTCCAGCTTTTTCTGAAAAAAACAAATCCGACCCAATAGGCTGTGATTGGTGCCGACTTAAGTGGCTCAATTAAGACAAATCCTGAACGAATCTCTGCATCCCACGAACACATGACAGAAAATACGAGCAAAATAATAAAATGGCTCTTACAGGCATTAATGGACTATTTTTCTACATGATTAAGTGGATACTAATTAATCGTTGGAATCACCTAACTTATACTTTACTCGAGAGGGTGGACCAACTCTGGTCGGGACTAAGTTAGGATTAGAGATATGGGGGGTCAACTTTATTACAATGTAATTTGGAGGACCAAACTATAAAAAGTAGGAAAAGCTGTGGTGAAATTCAGGATTTTGGCCTAAGATTGGGGAGATGGAAACTTTTAAGGTGGAGATGAGTCTCTGCATTAACACAATCAACCATTTCCAAAGAAAGTAGAGCTTTTTGTTTTTCTTTTCCATAGAGGATAATAAGGTAAGCCCACTAGGATAGGGTAGTGTAAAAAAGAAGAAAAAGCCAAATCTGTAATATTTAGAGCAGCGCTTAACCCTTTTGCTAATTTTCAGGCCAATATGTAGGCAGTTTCTTGCCTTAATAAATATATTGGGAGGACTTATAGTTAAAGTTAGAGATAAATACACTTTGAACCTTTTAATTTTAGAGGTCTTGACACTATATATTCTAATATATTATTTTTATCACATTGCACCCACCAACTATTGATTTCAGACACTTTGCACCATCTGTTAAAATTTTCATTCAATTTAGATGAAAATTTATTCTTTGGTCTCGAAAATTATAATTTTACCTCAAAAACTAGTACTACAAAAAAAAAAATGACGATAAAATTATCATTTCATATGTCAAAAAATAATTTTTGTCTAAATTAATCAAAATTTTTAAAAAATATAAAGTATTTAAAATTAATAGTTAGTAAATATGATGTGATAAAAATAATAAATTTGAATGTAAATTATCAAAATATTTATAATTAAAAGGTATAAAAAATAAAAAAACTTCGTAATTTAAAAGTACACAGTATATTTAACCCTTACAATTGTGCCTCGAGATAACGAGGGTCCCTCGGTGAGAGCACCCAAACTCAGCGCGCAGCAGAGGTAGCCCACGGGTTCGGAGGACACTGTCGAGTTGAGTCAGCTCAACCACTCCACAAGCATTTATTTGTCATTTATGGGAAGTCAGTGGACATCATATGCCAGGATGAGGAGAGAAACTGGCAGTGTGCAAAAGGTTAGCCCACGGGTTTTATAGCTTTCTGTGTTCTCAGAATAGATTGATGGCCGGCCCATTGGTTTTATGGTTTGGAACCGTGGTTTTGCCGAAACCAACTACCAAGAGCAGAAGGCATATTCTAGAATGAGTCCGCGAGTCTGGGATTGTTTTGTTGGATAAAACTCATTACTCACGACCTCAGACGCCTTAGAACTTCAATGTTTCTGAAAAGGAAAGAACGGCTGATTAAAAACCAACGGACATGCCCAAAACATGCGAAAGAAATCTACGGAAAAATGTTGTCTTTAAGGTGTTTTAATGATTACATTTTGGGAAATTTAAAAAGTACAGTATGTATTTTATGAGATTTTAAAAACACGTTCGAGTTTCTAGAATTGATAAATTGTAATATAACTCTCTCCGTCGTATTTCCTTTCAGATTTCTAAAGAATTTAATGACATGCCACGTGATCATATATTTTCACTTGTCATCGATTCTGTTAGAAATCTAGATAAAAATTTAACGAAGTGAGTAATTTTGCAAGTATAGCGAGTAATTTTGCAAGTATAGCCTAAACCTGGCAATGATTTGTCAATTCTTAAAATCTAGACATTTTTTTTTAAGTCTCATAAAAACACTTGCAGTAAGTTTTAAATTTCCCTTAGATTTTTCCCAAGTACCATCTATCAAATTCAAATCAAAAGATTTTGTTGCGCGAACATTATTGTCCTTAAATGTGTTAATATCTAAACACTAATACGATAAATGTTGAGCTAGAGCTAGTGGGTATGACACTTCAATCATTTAATTTCAATAATATTCCCCTGTATACAGAAGAGTCACCGCATAAAGCCAATAGCTCATGCTATCCAAATTATTTTTAGTGATATCAAACACTTAACGGTTGCAAGAATCTTAAATTGACCAAAGAAAAGAAAAAATTACAGCCTTGACGCAACTTGAAGGTGATATTGCATCAGCCCTCCTTCATCATTAGCACTTCTCGTCACAATGAACAAGGCTGAGAGAGAGCGCCCTCGGATGGAGCAGCAAAAGCTGCTGCTTCTAATTCTTGCTTCGTCAATAGCCTGGTTGAGTGACAAAATTTAGTACCTGAATGAGCCTCAATGTTTTCTGACTCGGTTGATCTCAGTAAAAAGTGGGTTTTAGTTGCCTCTACACTTCTGTCGACAAAAATTGATCTTGGCATGAAGTCCTTCATGCGGCATATAAATTCCAAATGGTCCCTTGCCTGAGCAAAAAACAGGTAGCAAACTCAAAGTTACAAGTGACTAATAATGGTGGCAAAAGAAAAAAAGTGCCTGATCATGGAGAGGAAAAAAACACATGTAATCACACCTTGTACTGATTAGAGTATCTGAAAAATGTTTCAGGAGTAGATTAAGAAATTAAAAAGCTAGATCAAGTTATACTAAATGATAACTTCAGACGATTGACCATTATTAGAAATCACAGATACAGCCCAACTAGTTAACCAGAATGAATCTCTCATACATTAACGACTTCAATGTGGTACACCAATAACATCACTCTTTTTGGAGGCTACAGTGCTTTTCTTGCTCTCATTCTAATTCTATGCTTTCTTGTTACCTGAACACCATTGCAGTTCAAGCAATCTAATTTGAATAATCTCAAATCTCAAATTACCGAGTAAAGTCAACCCAAGATGCATGTTTGATGTTTGAGCTTAGATCACACAAGTTCCTTCTCCATGATACCTGTTTTGCCTCCTTAACACAGTGCTACATCAGGAGTGCCATACATGCAAACCATTTCTGTACTGGATAGGATAAATAGATACGAATCTCTATTTGAAGAGACAGATGCTAATGTTCACATAGAGACCCATCTATATATATTTTCAGCATTACGTGCTTCACTTTGAGTTGTTCTTATGACTCCTCACTGGCTATGTTAACTTGGGTTCCTATTTTTGATGATTGGTGTGACCATGCTTTTTAATTATTGACAGATGTACGTAGTAGATACTGATATAAGAATTAATCTATCACAAATATTAAATATGACAAAACATATACAATTGGAGAAGTCCATGGAATTACCAGTCGATACTCCGGAGCCCTTTCAGGAAGTTTCAGGTAAGCCATGCTCCTGACCTCATAGTCCCATAAAAAAGATGTGTGGTGGATCCACCGGTTTTTAGTAATGGATTGAGCATTTCCGCCAAATTTGTGGTTACCGAATACATAGTCTGAAACCAGATGAGATAAAGGTACACATTTATAGCTTCTTTAATCCTCCATGAGCATTGCTTACCATATATAAAAGCTAAAGGAAGACTCAGGTAAAAACTCATGCAGCAGTTTCATCATGAAAACTATGAACGAGAAAAAAAACTGACACTTCTATTTCATTACAAAACGGAAAACAGAATAATGGCAGAAACATATCTGGGATGTCTGTACCTATAATTCGGTATCCATAACATAGTTACTACATTCTTACCATCATATGTGTTGAAGAATGAATTGTTTATATGCACATATACAGCTAGTTGTTCAATTTTGAAATTAGAAGGATGACCTTGTGAATGCTGGAGTCATTATACTTATCGGAGTGTGGCCATACACCTAATCCTTTTCAGGGATGCCTTCTTGAGGCTGCAGGTAGGGTTTCCACCACCTCTCCCCTTGTTACCACTTTCTTGCATCAGGGAAAAACATAAAAAGCGCTTAACCACTTTCATTTTCAGACTCTAAACTAAAGTCTCATTCTGTGGAAAAATGTATCTGTCTTAACAGTGTCAACTTACCAAAAGTAACCTTGGAATATGTTCAAATCTGCACAAGCGCATATTCACCCACGCCCAAAATAAAACATAACTAAGTAGCTTATTCTTGTTGCTAGCCCCTTCCAAAGTGGAATTGGATATTCATATGTCAAGGACGTTTTTAGGGAATAATGGGGTAAAGCCTTGTGTAAATGGTAGCCAGCAAAAGGGCACTACTTCTCTGGTAGCTGAAACTGTAGCAAAGAAACCCCCCCTAGTCAGCACATTTTTCCAACAACTGAACCATGCGCTCAACACAGATTTAGACCCTATCTCTATGATCAAATGAAGCAGAGGAAAAAGTATGTCTACAGATCCTCAATGAATGGAAAAATGATTTCAAAACAGCAAACCTCAATAACATCATAGAACAAAAGGAGATTAATAGAATGTCCACTGGTCATATCAGACACCAATAATTAAGTATGCCGGTGAGAAAAGTGTTGTTAGTAAAGGGTATGCACACACCATTTTCACGAAGGTGGAAATCCCCAATTCCTTGGAAAACTTTGTTGTATATTTGTTCGCTCCAAGACATAATAGGTCGAGGATATGGTTGTAAGCCAGGAACAGCATCTTTGTTGCATATGAACGTGACAAATATTGTGCTGGGATCAACAATAACCGTACCTCCCCCAGTAAACCTTCTTATGACTGGAATATGATCACATAACACAGATTTAATTTCAAGGAGTTCTGCAGGCTTCCTAAGAAAAAAATTAATGGTATCCTTATGAGTTATTCATTTCCACTATAAACATATAGAACCACAAGTTGAGAGAAAGACCAAGTCCATGGAAGTTTGGGATTGCTGATATACTTTAACCAGGAAATGGTCCTCTCACACATTGTAGAATAGGATAAAAAAAAGAAGCAGAAACAGCGGCAAATAAGACCATTCATAAAAATTCAGAGGCTGGTAGAATTTGCATGCACCCTTATCATCCAATTGCAATCATGTCTGAGCAATTCTACTTCTTTCTGGCTAGTTGTTCAAACTTCAAAAGCTCAGATCACATTAAGCTCAATCCTAACAATTTTTTTTCACCGCTGCTAGTATCATATACTACACAGCATCCACATTAATCGCATCCTTATTCACTACTTGAACCCACGTTGTCGGAGTCACCCCACAAATACGGAAATGAAGTCAATTCATGAACATCCCAAGCAAAAAAGTCAGAACATAGCAATCCTAGTTCATTTGTGTTTCTGGAACACTTCAAGTCCACCCATTTTCTTACATTTACTTCGATACATAGACAATCATATATCCTTATTCATGAATTTCCTCCTTTAAGCTAACAATTTATTAAATTTCTCAACTTTTTGACATTTATATGCAGGGACTTATAGCAGAGAACAAAAACGACAAGGAAAAACCCATTTTTCAGAAAAGTGTTTGTTTCCGTTTTACCCTGATATGCCCATTACTATGGTAGGTTGATCGGTTCCGTCGTTGATGATGCACCAATTATCCGAGGACGTTCGAAGCAGCCGCTCCTCCAAATGCAATTGCTGCAGAATTGGCAACCCTTTGAACCTGACAAGATTCATCAGAGGAATCCCAAGTTTACGGGCCTCAGGTAGACCCATTGCAAAGCCACCTCTGCCCCTTGGCTTCACACTCACCCACGCTCTTTGCATTATAACGCTCTTAAGCGATAGCTCGTCGACCGCTATATCCTCGCAATAGAGACGGCATCGCCCATGCTCTCTTTAATGTAGTTGCGATTTGCGAAGGCCCGTATTCTCTTATATCATATTTACCCCTTTAAAGGGCTAGCTCAATGGTTGGAGGTACCTTCAATGGGGTTGGCCCAATGGTCCAAATAGTATCCAGATGTGAGCGTGGAGCCTCACTCGGCAGATTAAGGATTAACCATAAGAGAGAGGTCTTCTTTAGTAATTAATATTTTTTAATATATAATTTTGTAACTTTTAATTTCCCTAGTTGTAGCTAAGACATCTTTTCAGAAGCTTTAAAATGTAATTTCAGTTAATTTGTTAGGCGTTATATGTAATAGGAAAGAAACCTTAACGACACAAAATAGGACCTTTGAATTTTCTCACTTTTTTTCAGGGATTATTATCTTCTCTACTAATTAGTACTAGATCTCAAAAAGGTTAAAATAATGTCAAAATGATTTTTTCCACTGTAGATAAATGGTTTGAGCATACGTTGACTACAGGTTGTGAAATCTTTCACAGCGGATAAAAGTTGCCGTAGAAGCCTAAACTTTCGCCTTATCAAGTTTATATGGACATTATCGCAATACGAAGTGTCTATAAGGTCGATTTATTTCGAAGGAACGAGTTTAAATATTGCTACAAGTAATTAAATTGCAAACCAATTTTTTTGCACCTAGTCCTTTGAACAAAACTGCCGTTTCCACATCTCTGCTAACTTCTGCTTAGAGTTCGCGTGGATGACAAACCCACTCAATGATATGTCGGTAAATTTCATTTCCTCTTGTCCTTCTTGATTACAGATATGGCTGAGGCTATCTGCTCATCATGACCGATTCCTTTTGGAATTCCATTTGCACAAATCATTTTGCGTTGAAATGTACTTATTTTTTCTCGTAATAATTATTTATTTTCCCGAGTAGCAGGTTAAGTATATGAAAGGAAGCATTTTGGGTTTCATTAGAGACGCAATTTTGACTGTTTATTTCCCCAGCATAATGCATTTGCTCTTGATTTTTCTGGGTTTGCTACATAAGGTGAAAATGATTGCCCCGTAAAGGAAGAACTAATCGGAAGTGGCAAAAGTTTTTGTGTTTACATTCTTTCCTCTGAAGATTGGATGAAAACCAATGGTTGCTCTATTGTGAAGATTCTCAGAGCTAAAGTGTATTAGGATAGCCAGTTTAATTTTGTTAAGTATGAAAGAAACATTAAAATCATGGTCTAGATTTGGTTTTTAGATGGTCACTGTGTTGCAAAGTTGAGCAAATTGTTTTTAATCTTCTAATTTTCAGCCTGTTGCCTTCAACTCTAATTTGCTTTTTGTCTTAGTGCTACAAAGTGATTGGTTGATTAAGCTTATGCTTATTGGAGTTTGTTGGTTCCTTGAAGTATTACTTCATTGGTTGCGCCATTGAGCTTTTTCCACTAGCATGTTTTATCGTGGAATTATCTATTTTGTGAACTGTTCAAATGAAGACTGGATTTTCGTAGGATCAGGATGAGAAAACTTTGTTTTTTTTTGGGAGTATCTGTTTAGAGAAACATCTCAGTCTTACCCAAGAAGAGATTGCTCATATTAGGTATAAAGCTCTCTGTATAGATTAGGTGCTGCATTTTTTATAATGTTGTGCTTTTGAGCTTGCTACTTTCCACTTTATAATTAAATAAGTCTTGTACGGTTCAAAACTTGTATGTAGTTGGTTGTTCTTCTTATGAACAAACAGATTTGTTTCCCAGACTATTAATCTGTTTTATCTACTAAGGTATTACTTTTTTAACGAATTGAACCCTGCTCTCTCTGAGAGATTCCTGAGCCCTGGCTCATCTCCCTTTTCCTTCCCCCTCCTTCCCTTTCGGGTCTTTCCACCCTACACTGCCCCTCTCCACTTGTTTTCTTCCTCTCATCTTTCTTTTTCTTTCCCGTCACATTGTTTCCGTCGTGATGTCTCTCTCCTCTGAGCTCGACTCTCTCATCCAGAAAACTAGCGCCCTCTCTTGGGAGTCCCTCAGCCGTCAACTGGTGTCTCACCCTGAACAGGCCGCAAAAAAATCTCAGCTTGTATTGGTGGGCCAACTTATTTCCCGTAAGCTCCAATACCCACCTGCTATTCATGCTGCTATCAAGGCCGCGTGGAAGTTGCGGTTGCTCTTGTGGTTCGGGATGTGGGTCCTAATAAATTCATGTTCTCGTTCCAGGAGGGTCTCCACCGTGACCATGTGTTTCGGCTAATCTGATTTTTTGTTTGGTTCATCCGGGTGATGGTCTTCCTCCTTACTCTTTGTTTTTTGTCTACGGCCCTCCGGTGTGGAGTGAAAAAGTGGTGTTTTGGAATATGTTGTCTTCTTTGGTCAATGATGACTCTACCCCGTGGGTCTGTATTGGTGACTTGAATTCTGTTCTGTCTCCTTTGGAGAAATCTGGGGGCCGTCGGTTTCGCCTATCTTCATCTTTAGGTTTGTCGGCGTTTATGGATACGGTGGGGGCAATTGACCTTGGTTTTGTGGGTCTACCGTTTACGTGGGACAATGGGCGGCCTGGCTTTGCTCATATCAAAGAACGTCTCGATAGGGCCCTGGTGAGTGTGGATTAGCGTCTCTGTTACACGATTGCCTCTGTGGCTCATCTCCCTGGCTTCTCATCAGACCATTCACCCATCACTTTGAAGTTGTGGGGTCCTACTGCCTCCCTGCCCCGCCAATTCAAATTTGAGGAATTATGGCTATTTGACCATTCTTGCTTTACTACTGTGGCGTTGGCTTGAAATCGCCGGTTCTTTGGCTCTTTGGTTGTTGTTTTGGCTCTTAAGCTTCGGGCTACTAAACTGGCTCTTAAATGCTGGAACCAGGTTTATTTTGGGCATATTCAAACCGCTATTTGTGCGGTGTCTTCTTAGCTTGATTTGGTTTCAGTTTCTTTTCCCTCACTGTCCGCTCTTCAGCTCTTTGCTTCGCTGAAGGTTTCTTTGGATTCTCTCCAGAAGAAAGAAGAGACTTTGTGGCGCCAAAAATCCCGGGTTCAATGGCTTGCTTCGCCAGATTTGAACACGAAATTTTTTCACGCCTCCACGGTTATTAGGCGCTGTCGGAACCAGGTGTTTCGTCTGAAAAATGCTGATGGAGTTTGGATGGATGGAAGACACTCCACGGGTAATATCCTTCTGCATTTTTTCCAGTCTCTTTATACGTTTTGTAACCCTACTTTTCCTGCTGACTTGGAGAATCTGATTGTGCCGTCGGTTTCGGCTGAGGATAATCTTGCTCTTTTGATTATTCCCTCTAGTGACCTCATTTTTAAGACTTTGTCTTGTATGAATTTACGAAAGGCGCCTGGGCCTGATGGGATGACTTGGGTGTTTTTTAAATCTTATTGGGATATTGTAGGTGCTGATGTTGTTGGGGTTGTTCAGCATTTTTTTCGTACTGGGGAGCTGATTTCGGCTATTAATGAAACCAACCTGGCCCTTATTCCGAAAATTCAGCACCTTAGCCTCCCTTCCCATTTTTGTCCCATTAGTCTGTGTAACGTTTGTTACAAGATTATTTCAACGATTCTTGCTGATCGCCTTAAACCTTTGCTGAGTAAACTGGTCACTCTTTTGCAGCTTTCTTTTGTGCCTGGTTCTCAAATCCAGGACAATTATATTGTTGCGGCGGAATTGTTTCATAGCATGAAACGTAAGCGAGGTGTTGCTGGTTGGGTTGCCATTAAGGGAGATATGGATAAGGCCTATAATAGGGTCGAATGAGGCTTTCTGGAAGCTATTTTGCGCAACCATGGATTTTCATCTCACTGGGTATCTTTGATCATGCTTTGTCTCCTCGGTTTTCGCTGCTCTTTAATGGCTCTTCTTTCGGGCATTTCTCGGCGTCTCGTGGGCTACGACAAGGGGACCCTTTGTCCCTGTTTTTATTCATTCTTGTTTCGGATGTTCTCTCCTGGCTTCTTTCTCATGCGGAATCTGTGGGTCAACTCTCTGGTATGAAGCTGCACTCGTTGGCCCCTTCTATTTCTCATCTGTTTTTTGCAGATGATATCCTTCTCTTTGGGCGTGCTTCTGTCCGTGAGCTTTCTTGTTTCAAGAGTTGTTTGGAGAAATATTCTAAGTGGTCAGGGCAGCTTCTTAATTGTCATAAATCTGCCGTCCATTTTAGCAAGAATGTGCCGCCTTAATCGGCTATTTCTCTTGCTGCTCTTCTTGGTCTTCAGCGCCTTCCAGTTCAACTTCGCCACCTGGGCCTACCTTTTTTATTCCCGAGGGCCCGTGGACCTGTTCTTGGTGATCTTAAAGGGTGTATTTTAGCCAAGATTAGTGGATGGCGAGCTAAACTTCTTTCTCAAGCGGGAAGGACCACTCTTATTTCTGCGGTTGCTGCTGCCCTCTCGTCATATTCTATGAGTTCGCTGCTGTTTCCGATGGATTGGTGCCGTATGATGGATAAGCATTTGAAGAACTTTGGTGGGGCTTTGATCCCAGTAAGTCCCGAAATTTATCTCTAAAATCCTGGCAGTCCATTTGCAGTTCCAAAGCTGTTGGTGGTTTGGGTTTGCGTCCTTTGTTTATGACTAATCAAGCCATGCTTTCAAAGTTGGCTTGGTTGTTCTATACTGGTTCCCGACATTTGTGGATTGATGTTTGCCGGGCAAAATATATGCGCCATTCTTTGGATTCAGTTCCTGCTTCCCACAGGAATTCTTCGTGGATTTGGCAAGGTATAGTGAAGGTGTCGCATTTCGTCTCTCAGGCCGCTTGCTACCAAGTGAAGAACGGCGAATCCATTCATTTATGGCGAGATCCATGGATTCCGGCTATGGGTTCTTTTCGTCCTCTTCCTCGATCTCCGACCACTCTGTGGGATCTCTCCTTATTTGTTTCATATCTTATGCTTCAAGCTCCGAGACGATGGAATGTTCCTCTCATTCGACAGTTGTTTGATGTCTCCTCTGCGGAGGCGATTCTCTCCATCTGCCTCCCTCTTGCGAACTGTCCCGATCGTTGGATTTGGACCCCAGACTCCAAAGGTACCTTCTCGGTGAAGTCGAGCTATCATTTTATTTCTCATGCTACGTTGGGTTTCCCCTCTTCATTTTCCCCGCTGGACTGGAAGTCTCTTTGGCGCTTGCAGATACATTCTTATCTTAAGTTGCTCTTGTGGAAGTGTATGTGGAATATTCTTCCCACCCAAAGCCGGCTTAATTCTATTTTTTTGAATGGTGGTTCTGACCTCCCTGCTTGTTTTCTTTGTTGGGAGCATACGGATTCTCTGTATCATCTTTTTTTTCAATGTCCCTATAGTCGTGTGGCTTGGAGTGAGTCACCTTGGGTGTTACGCATTGAATTTTTTCTGGGATGGTCTATTACCGACTGGGCTCGGTTAATTTTGTATCCGTGCTCTATTGGTATTCTGAGGGAGGATTGCCATTGGTTCCAGCTCTTTGCTCTTGTTTTGTTGGATCTTCTGTGGTTTCATCGTAACCAAGTGGCTCATGGGCAGTCGCTTGTTTCCATTCAGGATTTTTCTGCCCAGGTTTTTCGGGTTTCCTTTGAACATCGCCAGGCGTGGCAGGTTCGTCCTTTTTCTCGGTTTGTTGCGGTTTGGGCTCCTCCCTCTTTTGGGGTGCTTAAGATTAATTTTGACGTCGCCATTCGTCCCTCTTTTGCTGCTGCTGCTTGTGTTGTTCGGGACCATGTTGGTTCCATTCTCTTTGCGGAATCTGCCCTTCTTCCTACTGTGGATCCTTTGGTTGGAGAGTTTCATGCTGCTGCCCTTGCTATGCGTGTTGCGGAGCGCTATGATTTTTTCGATGTTTTGTTGGAAGGTGATTCTTCAGTGGTTATTGACGTCCTTCAAGATCCTGATGCCCTTCCCCCTTGGCGTGTTAACTCTCTTCTCCAAACTATGCGACATGCTGCTCATCGTTTTCGCTCGTGTAGATGGCAGCTCGTCCCCCGTAGTGCGAATTCAGTTTCGCACCAAGTTGCTTTTTGGGCCGCTTCCTCGTCTTTCGAGGGAGACATCCCCTTTTTTCGCGAGTGTTCTTGCTCTTATCCTTGGGTCTATGAGGGATTTGATCCACCCTGATTTTCTGTTGTTGTTTGGTTGTTCTCGTTTGTGTTTCCGGATGCTTTGATTATTAATGTTATGTTCCTGTTTTGTCCAAAAAAAAAAAAAAAAACAGATTTGTTCCCCTATGCGTGCATGATATTTCCTGCAGGGCCCAGGTGGCTTTTCTTATAAGAAATATGAATTAGGCCAAACTGTCATTTTAGTAGTGAGCTTGGTATTGTTCAAATGGCCATGCCCCAGTATTTTCCCCATATATTTGGAAAGGAAATGCAGGTAAGATGAGTGGTGCAAATACAACATTTGATTAGCCTTTTTGTTGAACATTTCACACTGGAACCATAATCGATAAAGCTAAACCTCTACAAACTTGCTTATTGAGAAGATATGCAGTAATATGCTCTTTCCAGAAGGCTATTTGTTCTGCACTTGGCTCATTCTTATTGAAACCTGTCACACTTAGTTCGATCTCATGTAGATATACCCATACATAATTCACTCACATTTTATGTGTCTATTATTCATGATCAAACAAAAGCATTGAGATTGTTAGCTTGCGTAGTGAGGATGGCGCTTGGATATCGGGGAGAAAAGAGCTCGGCACGGAAGTCTCTGGCTTTTATGAAAAGCTTTATACAACAGAAGCTCCTATAATACCTGCTGATCTGGAAGGTTTGTTCACCAGTATTATCACGGTTGAGGAGAATAAGATGCTGACTCAGATCCGTGATGACGAAGAAATTACTACAACATTGAGCTTAATGAATCTGGACAAGGCTCCGGGTCCAGATGGTCTTACGGTATTTTTTTATAAATAGTTCTGGGAGATTGTCGGTGATGATGTTAAGAGAACTGTGAAGGACTTCTTTGAACAGGGCGTGTTATTACTAGAGCTGAATCATACGAATATAACCTTGATCCCAAAGGTGGACAGTCCCACTAAGGTGAGTCAGTTCTGCCCTATTAGCTTGTGTAATGTCATTTACAAATTAATCTCTAAAATCTTGGCTGAGAGGTTGAAGAAGGTCTTAGAAAAATTGATAGCTCTTTATCAATTAGCTTTTGTGCCGGGAAGGCAAATCCAAGATAACTATATTGTGGCAGTGAAGATTTTCCATGGTATGGCCCACAAGAGAGAGAAGGGAGGATGGATGGCCATTAAGGTGGACATAGAGAAAGCCTATAATATAGTGGAGTGGGAGTGTGTGTTGAAGATTTTTGAGGCTCTTGGTTTTGCTACTCGATGGATAAAATGGGTGCATCAGTGCATCGCCACCACAAGTTTTTCAATCCTTTTAAATGACAGTCATTTGGGAAGTTTACTCCGTTTCGGGGGCTCTGATAAGGAGACCCATTGTCTCCAGCGCTATTTATTCTGGTTTCAAAATTATTATCTAGGCTTCTCTTGAAGGCTATAGCACGTTGAGAGAGGATTCGGATCAGTAGAGGGGCACCTGTTATTTCTCACTTATTATTTGCAGACGATCTGCTAATTTTTGCAAAGGCCTCTTATCGTGATGCTGAGACAATTGAAGCTATTTTGGATAAATACATGGGCTAGTCGGGGCAAAAAATCAACAAGCTGAAGTCGTCGATCCATTTTAGCAAGAATTATGTGGGGCAAGCTACTAGAGACATTATGGATAAGTTGTGTTTGAAAAAATTACCATCTAAGGCTAAGCACCTTGGGCTTCTGTTGTTGATTCCTAGAGCTCGAAAGAAGGCTATTAAGGGGCTGAAGGAGAAGTTGTTATCAAAACTGTCAGGTTGGAAATCTGAACTCTTATCTCAAGCGGGTAAGACGACCATGATTAAGGTTGTGGTAGCAGCAATTCCTACTTACCCTTTGAGTTTTTTCAGTATGCCTAAGACTTGGTGTGCTGATATCGATAGGGCCCTAAAGAATTTTTGGTGGGGTCATAATCCTGAAAAGAGAAGAAATCTCCACTTAAAATCTTGGCAGTCCATTTGCACTCCTAGGGGGTCGGGTGGTCTTGGTTTGAGAATGATGAAGGAGGCGAATAATTCTTTTGTCGCCAAGTTGGCTTGGAAAGTGGCGAAAAAGGAAGATTGTATCTGGGTTAATTTTCTGAGCAGTAAGTATCTTCAGAGACAAGATTTAGGGAATGCGAGAGCTGCTCCGAATCAATCTTGGGTTTGGAGGAACATTCTGAAAGCTAGTCCTCTGTTACAGATATTGGGGGCTTGTTTCCTGGTTGGTAATGGAGAGAATATCTTGATTTGGGAAGATGCGTAGGTTACATCTCTTCCCTCCTTTAAGCCGACTCCTAGAGTTCCTGGGGTCTTTGGTAGTTTGTAGTAGAGTTTGTGATCTTTTGGAGGAGCATTGGGGCAGATGGGATAGATATAAGGTGATATCTCTCTTTAGTAGAAAATCAGCTGCCATACTTAAGATCCAGTTACCAGGAGAGCCCTGTCAAGATGATCTTATTTGGCTGCTAAGAAATTAGGAAATTTTTCTATGCGATCTATGCATCGTGAATTGGTGAGTGCCCGGTGTCTTACTCCTAGGATGGATGATTCTAGATGCTGGAAAGCAATTTGGAGACTTAAAATACATGAGAGACTTAAGCTTTGCTACGGAGAATTTTTTGGGGTGTCATTCCTACTAGAGGGAAAATTGCTAGTATGATGGGCACACTGGAGGAGGGGGGAAATCTCTATGTTTTTTGTGGAGTGGAGTTGGAGACTAGCTTCCATCTTTATCTCAAGTGTGAAGTGAGCAGGGTAGTTTGGAGAGTTTCTCCCTGGCAGGTCAACATCTTGGCTATGGAAGTGGAGAATGTTGCTGAGTGGGTTGATATTATCATCAATCCGGTGCAAAGGCTTGGGTTATATAACCTGGATATTCACCCTTTCCAAATTTTTGCAGTGAATGCTCTGGACCTGGTATGGGTAAGTTGAAATGCGGCGGTTCATAAAGGTGTGAAGGATAGCTTTCTTGAGGTTGCTCACAGGGTGTGTCGTGTGAGTTGTGAACATTCTGGGGCTTGGAGAAGTAGGGAGAGTGACTCTCTTCCTATTTCCTAGTGGCCTCCGCGTCCTCACCTTTTAAAGATCAACATCGATGTTGCTATTTGGCAGGATTTTTCAGCAATTGCTATGGTTTGTCGTGACTCAACTGGGTGCTTTATTCATGCTGCTGTTGGACATGTCCCTAGTTCTAACTCGACAGCAGGTGAAGCTACTGCTATGAAGTTAGGTGTCGAGGAGGCTTTGAAGAATAGTTACAGTTCGGTGATTCTGGAAGGGGATTCGCTAGATGTGATCTTTGCCTTTTGGGAATTTCCTAAGCGAGTTGATTGGCGAATTCACAATACATTTAAGGAGATTCATGCTCTTCTTTAGAATTTGGTTTTTTTGGAAGTGTAGGCACACCAAGAGGGGTGCAAACAATGCTATGCATTGTCTAGCTCGTTGGGCTGCCTCTGAATTTATTTTAGGAGGCTCCCCTTATGTTATTGAGCAAGCTGACTTGAACTGGTTGTATGCAGGGGTTGATCCCCCTGATAATGTTTTTGAGTAGGAATGAGGAACCAGTTGTCTTGATTAAAAAAAAAAAAAAACAGAAGCATTGAGATTTCTACTACAAATGTGAAGTTGCTGTGTTAATGGCCCAAATCGTTGCATGATACAAAAAATTCGGTTGATAGACTTAGTTAGAATCTAGCTTGTTGTAGAATTTGCACTCTCCAAAATTTTTAATGGAACCGTTTCTTGCATTTGGGATGACATGCGCACAAAGTTCTACTCACTAGTTTTATTTATTTGACTTTGGTGTCAGACGAAGCTGGGTTTCAGAATTTTCACAAATTCTTGGAAATCTATGCGTCCATCTCCATTGTCATCAAAGACTCTTATCATCCTTTGGCATTCCACTTCCGAAGGTTCCATGACGCCCAGCGTGGAGAGGACTTTCCCCAGCTCCCCTGCATCGATGAACCCATCATTATTCTTATCAAACATATCAAAAGCTTCTTTCACTTCCTCTGGGCTTGGCTCCTCATCGAACAGGCCTGCAATCTCATCTAAACCTATCCTCTCTTGAGAATTTTCATCGTCCAGTTCACATAAGGTTCCCAGTTTCTCCATCACAATTTTTACTTCTCCGATAGACAATTTATTATCCTCTACCTTTTCAGAGGGATGAAGTTTTGGGCCGGTGGGGTCTGCACCATTTGGGTTCATGCGCTTAGCCTGCAGCACTGTTTCCTCTTCTCTGGAGACCTTCTTATCATCCACATCTTCGTTGATGCAAAGCCTCTGCATTGGAGCTTCTGCACAGGTGGCCCTACTTTCGCCACAAATCTGCAATGCATGAAAAAGGAAGTCTACGAAGATTATTAGGAACATACTCCGAAGACCTGAGCACAAGTCTCGTACTATAACGGCCTTGTTAAGTACCACTAGAAATAAGAGAACGCGAACAAGTGAGATGGGGATGGCTGCTCTATTTTCGGCTGTCTTCTCCATGGTAAGTGGACAAGTACGTAGAGAAGGTCGTTTAGCTTGGGTTTGTGAGGGGCGTAAAAAAGAAAGATGAGTTCATTGAAGAAACGCACAGCTGTATGGGTTTCTATATAATGAATCAGTAAGTTGCCAAAGTCCTCTGGGAAAGATATGGAAATTTTCGACACAATAATTAGGAATTTTGCTCGTTGTCTTCTGCCAATCCTTTTCTTTTTCTATTGGGTCAATTGTCAAGGGTCGTCAGGGCAACTTGCAGGTTATGTTTCTGAACGCTGATACCAAAATTCCAGTATGACCTTCTTTCTATTGGGTCAACTTCCAGGTCGTTATGAAGCAGGTTATAGGAAGCCCTTGTACGTTTCCATTAAGTTTTGAACTTCAGAGAAAGGAAAGTGTGAACACAACCTTCTTTAGTCCTCTTTAGAGTCTGCTGGAAGGTGTTATTCGAGTCACTTACAGTGCGCGACTGCGTGGAGTGTGGATCACGTTACTGTCAGATGGTGACACTATTGTGACACAAATCGTCTAGAGTGTGTGATTCGTCAGCAACCAGTCAAATAAGAAATTGGTGATTCTGATGCCGGTCATTGCCTGAGTTGCCCAGCCCCTAAGAAAACGCTTAGAAAGGGTTTAAAGATTCTTTAATCCCACTTGCTTTCACTATTTCTATTCCAATTGTACGAAAAACATTGAAATGGAAATATCTTTGCGTCTTCCGCGAACTTTATTGAGTTGGTGTACAGTTACCACCAACCCTCGGTGATTTAGCGGGTTGTGCCTAGGACTTAGGATTTGCTCTTAATGACGGTTTAAATTACGGTAGTTTCATTAAATTCTAGTAGTCTTTGTGATATATGAAATTCTAAAATTTAAGTAGTGGTGGACTTTAACTTAAATTCATGATAATCAACGATTTTTTTTCGCTTAGTAAAAAAAACAAAGAGTTGGTAAGTTGGACAGTTGGCTGAACTTACTTTTTGGCTAATAGTGGGGTTGGAAGATAGGCCCACCTGACCAGTTGACTCATCTGATGCAATCTGCGGAGCCCAGTTTGAAATGTAACCCTTCAGGCATCCCAGCATGTCTGGTCAGGCCGAAACTTTTCCACACAGAACCGGGGAGAGTCTATAAGGCCTATGGACTGCAAATTCAAATCCCCTGAACCCAATAAAATCCATGGTGCTTCAGTCTGTAGCAAATAGCTTAAGCAATATGGGCCGACCACATGGAAGAGTCTCCCATCCCTGCATCTCTTACATGCCCATTCAAATAACTTTTAAGAAAAAATACATTTTTTATCAACGAATTATTATAGATTTTATACTTTACACCTTAAATTACTAATTTTAATACATTACATCTTTTAACTATCAATTTTTGATACTTTGCACCCTTTTATCAAATTTTTAGACTAAAATAATGATAATGCCCTTGACCATTTTGCATATATTGTCAAATGGAGGGTGCAAAGTGTTTAATATTAGTTAGTTGAAGGGTGTAATGTGTCAAATTGGGTAGTTTAAGGCAAAGTGTCTAACATTAGTTTGAGAGTGAAATGTCTTAAAGATGGTAATTTGGAATGTAATGTGTCACTATGATAGTTTATGTGTGAAAAGTGTATTTTCCCCTAACTTTTACCCAAACCAACAATTTCTACATTGGCCATAAAAAAGAGAAGGGGGGGGGGGGGGGGGGTTTGGATTTTCGCTTGGTTTTTTCAAGATCAGTTTTTCCGTTAAAATCGTTAAATTTCGTGCTATTAAATTTATCCCTCAGAAAATGATAACCTAAACATCTACCATTTACTAACTCTAATAACATCAGAATAGAGCCCTACGGAGAGTGAGTGCATTGTTAAGATCTTAAAAGTGATTAAATGGTATTTAAATTAGAAAGAAAGAAAAAGGGTCTTTAAGCTCCCTGCCTAGAGGGGAAGGGTCTTTTGTTGGCTATAATTATGGAGGCTTTTTCAAACCAATCGTCTGCTAATGCTATCTTTTCCGCAACTACGGATGCTCAATTCTCTGAGATCCTTTGGCGTCACCATCTCTCACTTCTCAAGCGAAAATGAGGACGACCAAAGAACCAAAGAGAGGCCGAGGCCGAGGCCGAAGCCGAAGCTCCCCATCCTCGCCCCTCAGGGACCAGTCACGAACCACCCTCTCCTCCTCTGGCCTCGACCCCACCTCCCCGGGGTCGCGCCCTGAGAGACCCACACTCACTCCCTCTACCTCTCTCCTAGACCGCGAGCTCGTTATCGAGGACACAACCTCCCTCTTCGAAGACCTCCGAATCTCCTCGGATTCCAACCCCCGAAGCTTCCCGTACAGCGTGAAGCAGCAGTGTTGGGACAAGTCCGAGAAGGTCCGAGGCCGAGACCCCGACCGGTGGCGCCGAGACGCGGTCGGCAACATCGTGTTTCGGAAGCTCGTGGGGTGCCCGGGATGTCTCTGTCATGATTATGACCACATTGTCCCCTACTCTAAGGTACTAATTCGGGAACTTTTTGTTTTAATGGGCTTGGGTTCGTGGCTGGGTTTTTTAAGCAAAGTGGGTTTGCTTTGGTTCTGGAAATTGAGGGTCTGCTTTGGGTGCATTTGTTTTATACATATATAAATTCCATGTTTTTGTCGTAATTTTTCCTTTATGGGCATTGTTCGATTGGTTTTCGTGTCAGTCTTTTGCCGCAACATTAGTAAGCTTAACGGTCCCTGATATAATGCCACTAGGACAGTGAGTTTCAGGCCTTGGGTGGATTCTCCAAACAAAGATTCTGAAAGATACTGGTTAAGGCTTAACAAAAGAGACTTGTCCTAACAGCAGACGGCTGGTGGGGATTTGTATAGATGGGATGATTGTCACTTTCAGACACCAGTTTTTGCTGGTCGAACAACCAGTTTTATAGCATGTTTAGGGAAGAAACTCGCTTTCCTAACCTTCTATTGAGCAAATGTAGGACTTGATTGGAAGAGGGTGCTCCCTGAACTTGTGACAATTGTGATCCTCTGTGTTCCAATTCCATGGCAATGTGAATCTATTTTTAGGAGTTGAGATACTTTGAATGAGGAGAATAACAAATTGAAGGCTTAATGAATTTTAATTGACTCATCAAGCAAACTTAAGCACGGAGTAGACGAGAAAGATGCTGAAGCCAAAATGAAGAATGGAAAGGGCAATATTAGATACAGTATTCTATCACAAGATTTCTAATGCTAAAAGGAGAGTAGATGCGTCATCCATGTTGATCACAGTGATCATGGGTGTAACATTCAAAGGGGATCAGATACTCAACGCAAGCCTTTTAACTATCTAGTTATTTCTCATTGCAAGATTCTGTGGTCAAAACCTAATGAAAAGAACAAAAACATTTATGTGGTGATCTTTTTTAAGGGAAGTTCTGTTGGAGAGTCCTTCAAGGGTGAAGTGGTGTAACTAAGCAGTAACTTGATTTACTAAAACTTCACAAGTAATCAACTAACATTTTCACATACATATGTGCATACTAATCAACTCAATGTCACTTGGTGGCTCATGCGTTTTGAGTTTGAACTATAGATCAGAAAGAACATTTCATTCAAATGATGTCCAGATTAATGTGGTGGTTTTATATCTAGGTTATGTACAGGTTGATGTTCTCTCTTTTTCGTCTTCTCGTCTCTTGAATGGCCAATTAGTACCAAAGAGTCTGGTCTACAATTTTGTAATCCTTCAACAAAAGATATTCCTAGTTAGGACTCATCACATCAGAAGTATTTAAAGATTTACATTAGAGTTATCTTTGAGTACCCAAAAATAAATGAGAGTTGCGTTGGCTACCTTGAGATACCAAACAATTGCCGGAAGTGTAAATGGTGTCTTTCTGTTCATGATTCCAGTTTCAGAATGATCTATTATGGTTATAGTTGTTTGAAAGGGTTATTTGGGGAAATTAATGCTGAAGTAATTTTGCTATGTTGTTTGTCTTTTTTGTTCTTCTGGGAACATCTGCCTGATAATTTGACCATTATCAAATTTCAGGGAGGACAAAGCACACTTGAAAATTGTCAAGTTTTGCAGGTAAATAGCTTGTCTCCTTTTAGCATCCATTACTATCAAATCTATGTTGAGTTTTTCTTTTCTGTTCTCCACTAGTGTATACTTATTTTGTGAATTTTTGCAAATTTGGGCAGTTTCTTTGTCGCATGTTTGTGCTGCAGAAATGTTTCAGTAGAATGGGATTCAGTTACTTCATCAAACTGATGGGAGATGCCAACTAGGTTTCCGTAGGTAGTCTTGTATAATGAAATTTGAGTGGAGTATACATATGTTCCCTAAGTAAAATTAGCAAAAATCACGCTCTTCTCACTCAACTTACCACCTCATTTGCAATTTGCTCTTGAAACTAGAAATTAAAGATTTTAATTTTAGATAATTTTGAGGGTATTTGGGGAAATCTAATTTCACTCACAGTACAGTCATAATTTCTTTTTGATATTAAAATATGGCTAGTTCTTTCAAATGTCTTTCCATTTATGTCTGAGCTGAAGTTTACTTTCAGTGTATGTCTTTGAAGCAATTTCCTAGCCCAAATAGCGGTTTCTTATTTGGTTTTCTTATTCAGTTAAGTCAACTTTTGTCTCTTATATTGCAGGCAACTGTTAATCGGTCAAAGGGAAATCGGATTGGGATGTCAAGAGCTGATCTCATACAGAAAAGTTCTTATTGCCGAGTTTCAGGTACCCCAAGACCCATAAACTAGACAGGGGCATAGCTTGGGCGGTGCAAGAGCCCCTCCCTGAGTATCACCCCTGCATAGAAGTACTCATTAAGGGATCTACCGGATTTTTGTAATTGAAATTCTCAACAATTTGTCATATGAATTGCAGATCGCGACATGGATCTTCTTGAACTTTCTGCCTACGGCAATGCCCGACGTGCGCAGGACACTGGAGGGTGTCGAATTCAATAGAGATTGTAGGGTGGTAACTTCTTGTGAAGTTTACTCCTACAGGCAGTAGGACATGTCACAGGTTTATGCGTTGTGTGGATCCACCCAGCGCCTTAAGCTCATTGTATACACTTAAATCTGTATGAAACTGCACAGAAGGTGCTAATTACCTTCTGTATAATGTTTGATTGATACATTTGGGTGACCTTCATGGCCTTCTGTTCCCATGGGGCAAAAAATGTTTTTGTTAGGGTAGGTTTTTCAATGAAACGTACTTAAGGTTAGCTACTCCTAGTCTCCTAGCTCACTGAACGCAGTTCGGCTTCATGACAAGTGCTTAATTGAGTGTCATGACATTTGTGCTAACATGTGTGCTAAAATGTGTAAATTGTTTGGTGGCATTTGGTCTCTGTGCCTACTGCCTGCTACTTGCTGTCCTCGTTTCTTCAATGAATGTATTCAAAAAAAGAAACGTGGTCACCTTGGGGCTAATGCAACCGAGTTCTCACCGTCACCCCCTATGCTTCCATTTGCATTACTTCTGGAGAGCATCCAAATCGCTTTCCTTACCAGCCCACTACTCTTTTACGAAGACTGCACCTGTCCACAGTTCCTCAAACGTGTCTTGTGGATTCTTACAAAATAGAAAGTGAAAAACTAAATGCATGCACTGAAAAAGGAAAAGTTGGAAGTTCTCCTCAATCTCCACTGAAAGGAAAAAAAGCAAAAAAGCACTGAAAAAGGAAAAGTTAGAAGTTCGGTTCTATTTTATTCTTGCTTTTTCATAGGAGGTGTTTCCAGCTTCCTTTTTCCTTTTCTTTAATTTTCCCTCTTGGAGCTTTCTATGGCAAAGTATATATATTTTTAAGATGCCTTTCATCTGAAAAATATTTTTTTCTTCTTTTCCTTTCTGAGGCACTACATGTTAACCCTACAACTTAAAGAACATAACTTCTAGCCTGCCAAACAACTTTTTTTTTTTCTGGGTTGTCAAACAACTTTTCATGTGTGGCTTTGTTTGAGTCATACGTTTGATTTTTGCACAAACCAAAAACACTGAGTTCTTGATGGCAGCTAACGACTGCACAGAGTACAGTTGACTGTGGGAAAACGATGTGCTTTTATAGTCCACCATTTGCATGTTTCTAGCTTCTTTTCTTGGTGATCTGCCACTTCAATGTCCACAATTTGATTAACAAAAGAAGCACTACCACCACAAGGAATAAAGTTATAGTGGGAGGTTGACTCTGAGTCCCAATGATTCAACATCCTTTTCTCAACAATTGTCAACATTTATTAGTGGCTTTTTATTTATTAATGGAGTGAAATCATGGGAAAGGAAAGGCCGCTCAAGTCCTAAAAAAAACTTATCTCTAATCAGTCTAAGAAAGTACCTTGAATTAGTGGAAATGATTCACCTTTTGTGATGTGGATCGGTTTTGGTAAGATCCCAATTGATTAGAAATTTGGGGGGATCTTTTAATATTTCAAATTAGCTATTCGGCTTTTACCAAACACAGCACGAGTCTCCAATGGAATTTGGTTTTTTTTGGAACCCATTAGGCACATAAGAGTCTCGAGTCAATTATTAGGAAGAGCACAGCTGAGACAAAGATTGTGACATCTTAAGACGACATGTCGGTTCGTTGCGTTATGTGATAAGACTTCCCTCTAAGAATTTTACAAAATTCCCGCAATTAACTCGCCTTTTTATTTTGAGATGTTTATTGTCCTCCTTTAATTTTTTTTTTTTAAAAAAATTATATTACAGCGATCACTCGTGAAAAGACACTGAGGTCCGGCAAATAAATTAAATAAATCTTTTGCAATAAAATGTATTTATAAATTATTTTCTCAACCACTTACACCATGTTCGGTTTATTTTGTCTCTTTGCCTTTCTTCTTTTAGTTTTTTAGTTTTTCCCTATTTTATCCTGTAAAATATTAGCTTAAAGTTTTTCAAAGCATCTCAGGACTCAGAGGACCTATATTCTTTCATTAGGACATATAAATGGGAAAGCATAAATTTATATAAAGAAATATATATGTTACGCCCATAAGTTATCATTCTATTTGTGATATATCTTAAATATTGATTGTTTTAAAAATTGGAGATGAATGGAAATTTGCTTAGCTTAAAGTCTCAAAATAAATATTTAGAAATCTTAGAAACCAAACACATGATAGAAATAGAGGCAAATATAATTAATTACAAGATGAAAATTCTCTCTAATTTTCTATACTAATTGCAGCATTCTATATAGACATCATAAATATTAAATATTACAAAATTTATACTGTTTAAATTTATGTGCCAAAATTTTATAATGACTAAAATTTTAATATAATAAAATAATTACAAAATAAATTTTTTTCTCATCAAATCATTTATTTTATTAAAATAAATATAAATATTTATTCAAATTATTTTTATTTTTTCACCAATTTAAGTACTCAACATTATCCTAAAATTTTCGCATACAAACACCACTGTTTAGCCGCCTCTGCCCGGATAAGGTGGGTGGTCCACTTTCTGTTCTGTTTGACTAAGTGGGAGGAGAGAGCATTAAATGCAAGCAGATTATTGAACCAAATGGCGAAAGGAATCGATGAGGAAAACGCACACTTGGGTCAGTCTGTGGTGAATATGGATGAAAAGCATTGGACAGTTGCTTTCACACAACAAAGAGAAAAGAGCATAAACTATAAAGAAAAGAAAGCAAAAGCAAAAGCAAGAGAGAATGCCAAAAGGATTTATGGCATTTGGGTCCCATACTACCCTCTTTTTCTAGATAAAATGTGGCCAGCATTTGCTTGCAGCACCGAAATATCTTTTTCTTCCTTTGTCCTTGCCTCACTTTGACACATACACATACACATGCACCCTATTTTGATGTATCCTCCAAGTGTTGAACTTAGACAAACCATTCCGCGTTTTTGTCACTACAAGGAGGAGCTGGTCTCTCTAGGCTCTAGACAACTTTCCCTCCCGCCTGTTCTTCCTTCACCCAATTTGATGTGAATACCATACTGGTATTGTGAAGTGTTCAAAACGGTTCTCTCTCTCTCTCAAGTAAAATGTATCATATTTGGATGCACCACATTATTTGGAATAGGCTTAATTAATCTACTAGTCTTTAGAGTGTGACCGGATTCTCAACTAGTTACTAGAGTTTATTTCTTTCTATATTACTTTTTGGAGAATTTTTTTTTTTTTTTTGGTCTAGAAATGGACATTCCATCAACTGGATTGACCCCATTAAGAGAATAAATCTCACGTGGATAACGGAAACATGTCACCACCAATCGCAAGCGATCACGTGTCCTTAAGTCACTCGAAGGTGTGTTCTCTTTACAAAAGACCTATCCAGCATGGCTTTAGAGCTAATGTTTTAGGTCCAGGTGGTGTAGACAATTTGATGTGTATTTAAAATTGACAGCTGGTCTAACTTTGTAATTGGATTGACTTGGGGATATTTGGTTGTTTGCCCTTAGTAATAACACGTCCTTTTTAGCCGAGTTAAAATTTTTAACCGGTCCAACGAATTGACGAAATGGTCATCCCAAGACACAAAGATTCTCCAGAGACTAGTATAAAACGAAATAAATCTTAAAGACAAGTTTGAAATCCGATCATACTTTAAAGACTAGCGGACTAATTAAACTTAAAATTTACGATCAAGTAGTGGAAGATAATCTCAGAGTGATTTATAAAGTTCCACCAACCCTTCAAGAGTTAGGCTTTTTAAAGAGATGATACGTGGATTTGCACGATAAGTCCACTTTGTTTTGGCTCTATGTGATCTATCATGTGTAAACTTCTTTTTCTTGAATTGAAGCCTAGACGCTATTTTCATTTTAGAGAACATAAGGGATAGATGCTTATAGAATCATTTCTTTCACCTAATTAATCAAGGAAATAAAAAAAATTGGTTTATATTTATGGAATAAGGGGCAAAGTGGGAGGAGAAGACGGGAGAATTTTGTGGACTTGTTTCGGCCCTTTGAGCTTGAAAAGGATAGAAATTTGGCTCATTTCTACAAGTTAATTTGAGTTTATCCTCACAAGGGCGGGACTTCAAGTTGGTGTTTTCGTCACCGTCAATTCTTCCGCCCCACCATGGCCCCCTGTGTATTCTTGTCTCGCATGGTTGTATAGCTGTAAGCCTAAGGAATAACTTCGATTGCTTTGGCGACATCCAAGAGAATATTTATTGCAGTTCATTTCTTTCCAAAGAACAGGTCTTTTATTCCCTTCTACTTTTGTTTTTCGTGATTCATTTCTGAATCTTTTTTTTGTCTCAAATTTTCTGAATTCTTATTTTGCTCTCCCTGTTCTTATCCCTGGAAAGTAGATTCTCCTTTTCGCAACTCAGTCATCCCATTATACAACAGCAACAATTTTTTTTTTCTCTCTTGGCAAGCATAATAAATTATTATATTAATAAAACAAGTGGATGTAGAAGATGGGGTCTCACGCATTTGAAAATCTCTCAGCAAGAATTGCAAAGGGATGAAGAATGTCTCTCTCGTTTATGAGGATAAGGGAGAATGAGCCGAGTACAAGTCAGGATAGAGGTACAACCACGGGCGAAGACAGAAATTAACTATTCGGAGGTCAATTACATGAAAAGGATTTTTTGGGAAACCAAAATGAATAAAACATAGAAGAAGAAAAAAAATTCAAAATTTTATTTAAAAAGGGTAAAAAAAAATATGCTGTTTTTTAAGAGCTTTTGGAGGGTCATGGCCACCGCCAGCCCCCCCTTTGGCTTCGTCTCTGAGGACAACTAAGAGGGATGAAAATGGTTCAGATGTCACAAGATGGGGGCCGGCATGAGACGCATGTCTGCTAGTGGTGGCGATCCCACCCGCCGGAGGTAGAGTGGATCCGTTCGTGTGAGGTGGTAGATTGGTGGCTGAGGATGACAGTGGAGTGGAGTGTGTGGGTTTTCATAAACAAAAAGTGACAAATCTGAGTTCCTTCGTCCAATTAAAATAAGCAAGATAGAGAAAAAGACTAAAAAAAAAAAAGAGGAGGAAAAAAGAGAAGGATAGAGGAAGAGAGCCCTTCTGTGAGAGAGCAAACAACGACCAGAGGGGGGCCGCTAGGGTTGTTTTTGGGTCGGGAAGAGAAAATGAGGGGGTAATGAAACCCTCAGCAACATTTTGTTTACGAGGAAACTTTGAGCCATATAAATATCAGTACAATTTTAAATAAGAGTTTGAACTACCAATCTTGACACATTGAACCCTTCAACTTTCGCAATGAATCAAATTACGCTCTGAAATAAATTTGACGGTCAAAACCATACCACATTACTCATCGATAACACATATGACACAAGTTTGATAGTTGAATCTTTTTTAAGGGTGCAAATTGATGAAATTTAATAATTCTTGGACTCAATATGTCAAAGGTAGTGAGGGGGGGCCGTTAGGGTTGTTTTTGGGTCAGGGAGAGAAAATGGGGTAATGAAATCCTTAGCAACATTTTTTTTATGAGGAAACTTTGAGTCATCTAAGTATCAATGTAATTTCAAATAAGGGTCTGAACCACCAATCTTGACATATCGAACTCTTCAACTTTCATAATGAATCAAATTGCGCTCTAAAATAAAATTTGACGGTCAAAACCATACCACGTGACTGATTTATAACACATGTGACACAAGTTTGATAGATGAATCTTTTAAGGGCGCAAATTAATGAAATTTGATAGTTTTTTGGCTCAATGTGTTAAAGATAGTATTTGAGACTCCTTATTTAGATTGACTCGATAATTTGAGGGCGGGGAGGGGAGAACACATTTTCCAGCTTTAGGAATCTTTTAGAACAGTACATCTGGATTTTTATACATCTAAAGATCTTCTCCAACTCTCTCCCATTAATCTCACATTAATATAAATCTGTACATGAAAACTTAACCCAGGAAACTAAGTACATCAAAAGGCACCTTCTCACACCGTTACAAGAAGCCAAAATTAGTTTCCATTCCCACTAGAACTCCTAGATTAATCGTCTGATATCGAGAGAACTCCTCCAAGTTCTTGGTCCCAACAGATTTGCTCTCCAATTTTGGTTGCAACGAGGCTGGCGAACCAAAATGACCTAACGCTGGATGCATTCTACTTGCTAACACTTCGAGCTCACTCCAAACCGAGGGGAATCCAAAATCTCACTTCCAACCTGTCAATACATCATAAGCTACTACTTCATGAGCTCTCATGAAAGTTGAGGGATCTAGACAAGGCAGCAGGGTTTGCCCGCAGATGTAGAGATGGTTCAGCCATGTGATTCTTCTCATCGCTCTTTGATCGAAAGGCCTTGAACAGTCCTCCCCCGGTATTAGACTCATTCTTGATTCCAAGAGTTGTCCATATAGAACTCTTTGCAGCTTCACTTGGGTCATCAATCCTTAAAGTTTTAGGAACCAAAACGCACCAATTTTTCTGTTTTGATGGCTCCTCTTTCTCCGCATTGTCTGGTTTAAGCATGTCACCGTCTCTTGAGTGCTTCCCCAGTGTAGGAGAATTTGGACCGGATCTTGGAGACTTTTGGTTAGTAGAAGATTGTGGAGACAGCCAAGGGTTCCAAGTGCCCGAGACACCGCAGTTCCAATAAGGTGCTGGATAGAATGGCATAGGAAATCCTGGAGGGCAGAGAGCTGGAGGTGGTACTGGTGAATTCCATTGATAAGGCCAAGGAACACCAGGGAGGCATGGAATTTGAGGAGGGAAGCCATTGAGGCTTTGCATAAATGGTTCTGGAGGGCAATGTTTGCCTTCGTCCGTTGCATTCAAAATTGTGATTGAAGATCCACTTGAGCAATCATCTCCATTTTCACCTCCTTTGCCGGGAACAGGAATTATTTTTTCCGCAAAACTATGATATCCATTCTGGGTACCGTTAAAAACCTTCTCATCTGAAAGATTCAGAACAGAAGCCATGGAATCACATACGGGTGCATCTAAGCCAAAGCTGAGGACTCTACCATTGCTTTTCAATGTCGGGTACTGAGCTCCATTTGGAGTATCAATTCTAGCTGCTTGGAGAGCTTCGGAGATGGTGATATGGCGATACTGCAAAACAGAGTTCTTGTTCTTACGTCGTCCAGCTCCCACTGGCACATTCCTCATTGTACCACCTGCAGTCCAGTATCTTTGACAGGCTTTGCAGAAGTGACGCGGCTGATTGACATTGTAGTTATTATAGTAACAGAATTTTGTGTCCATGCTGTTGCAGCGAGGGCATGGAAGAATTTTATCCGGCTTCTTCAGTGTTTGCTCTTGTGAGTTGGTAGTACCACTCTGCTCTTTCTCAGTCTTGGCAGTTTTTGCTTTTGCATTTTCTTCCTCTATAGAGGGCGTTTTAGGATTCACATTACCATCTGCCAGTGTTTCTGAATCTGTTGGCTCTTCCGTGTTCCGAGGTGGATCATCGTCTTGTTTTGTTGTCTCAGTGCCTTCGATTGCTGATGGATCCTGCAAATTGAACATAGAATTTCATTTAATAAGAAATCACGTACAAGTACCTGAATGAACTTCTGTTCAGATTTGAGGTTAATCGGCATGATAGCACCAACATTAGAGGACAAGCAACAAAAGAGTAGAATAAACCGTAGGGATTCATAGTGGCCATCTATCAAACCGGTCTTTTGTGACCTTCTTGTAGTTCAATATAATACTCTGCAATTCCAAAGATTCCAGAACTTTATAGAAGCCGCTTACCCTGCTGCGTAGAATCAAGGGAGGAGGGATATTTTATCTAGTTATATTAAAGATGGGGCAAATTTAACGGATAATAATCTAGAAGTTTCCTACCCTCCCTTGATTCTACGCAGCAGGGTAAGCGGCTTCTATAAAGTTCTGGAATCTTTGGAATTGCAGAGTATTATATTGAACTACAAGAAGGTCACAAAAGACCGGTTTGATAGATGGCCACTATGAATCCCTACGGTTTATTCTACTCTTTTGTTGCTTGTCCTCTAATGTTGGTGCTATCATGCCGATTAACCTCAAATCTGAACAGAAGTTCATTCAGGTACTTGTACGTGATTTCTTATTAAATGAAATTCTATGTTCAATTTGCAGGATCCATCAGCAATCGAAGGCACTGAGACAACAAAACAAGACGATGATCCACCTCGGAACACGGAAGAGCCAACAGATTCAGAAACACTGGCAGATGGTAATGTGAATCCTAAAACGCCCTCTATAGAGGAAGAAAATGCAAAAGCAAAAACTGCCAAGACTGAGAAAGAGCAGAGTGGTACTACCAACTCACAAGAGCAAACACTGAAGAAGCCGGATAAAATTCTTCCATGCCCTCGCTGCAACAGCATGGACACAAAATTCTGTTACTATAATAACTACAATGTCAATCAGCCGCGTCACTTCTGCAAAGCCTGTCAAAGATACTGGACTGCAGGTGGTACAATGAGGAATGTGCCAGTGGGAGCTGGACGACGTAAGAACAAGAACTCTGTTTTGCAGTATCGCCATATCACCATCTCCGAAGCTCTCCAAGCAGCTAGAATTGATACTCCAAATGGAGCTCAGTACCCGACATTGAAAAGCAATGGTAGAGTCCTCAGCTTTGGCTTAGATGCACCCGTATGTGATTCCATGGCTTCTGTTCTGAATCTTTCAGATGAGAAGGTTTTTAACGGTACCCAGAATGGATATCATAGTTTTGCGGAAAAAATAATTCCTGTTCCCGGCAAAGGAGGTGAAAATGGAGATGATTGCTCAAGTGGATCTTCAATCACAATTTTGAATGCAACGGACGAAGGCAAACATTGCCCTCCAGAACCATTTATGCAAAGCCTCAATGGCTTCCCTCCTCAAATTCCATGCCTCCCTGGTGTTCCTTGGCCTTATCAATGGAATTCACCAGTACCACCTCCAGCTCTCTGCCCTCCAGGATTTCCTATGCCATTCTATCCAGCACCTTATTGGAACTGCGGTGTCTCGGGCACTTGGAACCCTTGGCTGTCTCCACAATCTTCTACTAACCAAAAGTCTCCAAGATCCGGTCCAAATTCTCCTACACTGGGGAAGCACTCAAGAGACGGTGACATGCTTAAACCAGACAATGCGGAGAAAGAGGAGCCATCAAAACAGAAAAATTGGTGCGTTTTGGTTCCTAAAACTTTAAGGATTGATGACCCAAGTGAAGCTGCAAAGAGTTCTATATGGACAACTCTTGGAATCAAGAATGAGTCTAATACCGGGGGAGGACTGTTCAAGGCCTTTCGATCAAAGAGCGATGAGAAGAATCACATGGCTGAACCATCTCTACATCTGCGGGCAAACCCTGCTGCCTTGTCTAGATCCCTCAACTTTCATGAGAGCTCATGAAGTAGTAGCTTATGATGTATTGACAGGTTGGAAGTGAGATTTTGGATTCCCCTCGGTTTGGAGTGAGCTCGAAGTGTTAGCAAGTAGAATGCATCCAGCGTTAGGTCATTTTGGTTCGCCAGCCTCGTTGCAACCAAAATTGGAGAGCAAATCTGTTGGGACCAAGAACTTGGAGGAGTTCTCTCGATATCAGACGATTAATCTAGGAGTTCTAGTGGGAATGGAAACTAATTTTGGCTTCTTGTAACGGTGTGAGAAGGTGCCTTTTGATGTACTTAGTTTCCTGGGTTAAGTTTTCATGTACAGATTTATATTAATGTGAGATTAATGGGAGAGAGTTGGAGAAGATCTTTAGATGTATAAAAATCCAGATGTACTGTTCTAAAAGATTCCTAAAGCTGGAAAATGTGTTCTCCCCTCCCCGCCCTCAAATTATCGAGTCAATCTAAATAAGGAGTCTCAAATACTATCTTTAACACATTGAGCCAAAAAACTATCAAATTTCATTAATTTGCGCCCTTAAAAGAGATTCATCTATCAAACTTGTGTCACATGTGTTATAAATCAGTCACGTGGTATGGTTTTGACCGTCAATTTTATTTTAGAGCGCAATTTGATTCATTATGAAAGTTGAAGAGTTCGATATGTCAAGATTGGTGGTTCAGACCCTTATTTGAAATTACATTGATACTTAGATGACTCAAAGTTTCCTCATAAAAAAAAAATGTTGCTAAGGATTTCATTACCCCTCATTTTCTCTCCCTGACCCAAAAACAACCCTAACGGCCCCCCCTCACTACCTTTGACATATTGAGTCCAAGAATTATTAAATTTCATCAATTTGCACCCTTAAAAAAGATTCAACTATCAAACTTGTGTCATATGTGTTCGATGAGTAATGTGGTATGGTTTTGACCGTCAAATTTATTTCAGAGCGTAATTTGATTCATTGCGAAAGTTGAAGGGTTCAATGTGTCAAGATTGGTAGTTCAAACTCTTATTTAAAATTGTACTGATATTTATATGGCTCAAAGTTTCCTCGTAAACAAAATGTTGCTGAGGGTTTCATTACCCCCTCATTTTCTCTTCCCGACCCAAAAACAACCCTAGCGGCCCCCCTCTGGTCGTTGTTTGCTCTCTCACAGAAGGGCTCTCTTCCTCTATCCCTTCTCTCTTTTTTCCTCCTCTTTTTTTTTTGTAGTCTTTTTCTCTATCTTGCTTATTTTAATTGGACGAAGGAACTCAGATTTGTCACTTTTTGTTTATGAAAACCCACACACTCCACTCCACTGTCATCCTCAGCCACCAATCTACCACCTCACACGAACGGATCCACTCTACCTCCGGCGGGTGGGATCGCCACCACTAGCAGACATGCGTCTCATGCCGGCCCCCCATCTTGTGACATCTGAACCATTTTCATCCCTCTTAGTTGTCCTCAGAGACGAAGCCAAAGGGGGGGCTGGCGGTGGCCATGACCCTCCAAAAGCTCTTAAAAAACAGCATATTTTTTTTTACCCTTTTTAAATAAAATTTTGAATTTTTTTTCTTCTTCTATGTTTTATTCATTTTGGTTTCCCAAAAAATCCTTTTCATGTAATTGACCTCCGAATAGTTAATTTCTGTCTTCGCCCGTGGTTGTACCTCTATCCTGACTTGTACTCGGCTCATTCTCCCTTATCCTCATAAACGAGAGAGACATTCTTCATCCCTTTGCAATTCTTGCTGAGAGATTTTCAAATGCGTGAGACCCCATCTTCTACATCCACTTGTTTTATTAATATAATAATTTATTATGCTTGCCAAGAGAGAAAAAAAAAATTGTTGCTGTTGTATAATGGGATGACTGAGTTGCGAAAAGGAGAATCTACTTTCCAGGGATAAGAACAGGGAGAGCAAAATAAGAATTCAGAAAATTTGAGACAAAAAAAAGATTCAGAAATGAATCACGAAAAACAAAAGTAGAAGGGAATAAAAGACCTGTTCTTTGGAAAGAAATGAACTGCAATAAATATTCTCTTGGATGTCGCCAAAGCAATCGAAGTTATTCCTTAGGCTTACAGCTATACAACCATGCGAGACAAGAATACACAGGGGGCCATGGTGGGGCGGAAGAATTGACGGTGACGAAAACACCAACTTGAAGTCCCGCCCTTGTGAGGATAAACTCAAATTAACTTGTAGAAATGAGCCAAATTTCTATCCTTTTCAAGCTCAAAGGGCCGAAACAAGTCCACAAAATTCTCCCGTCTTCTCCTCCCACTTTGCCCCTTATTCCATAAATATAAACCAATTTTTTTTATTTCCTTGATTAATTAGGTGAAAGAAATGATTCTATAAGCATCTATCCCTTATGTTCTCTAAAATGAAAATAGCGTCTAGGCTTCAATTCAAGAAAAAGAAGTTTACACATGATAGATCACATAGAGCCAAAACAAAGTGGACTTATCGTGCAAATCCACGTATCATCTCTTTAAAAAGCCTAACTCTTGAAGGGTTGGTGGAACTTTATAAATCACTCTGAGATTATCTTCCACTACTTGATCGTAAATTTTAAGTTTAATTAGTCCGCTAGTCTTTAAAGTATGATCGGATTTCAAACTTGTCTTTAAGATTTATTTCGTTTTATACTAGTCTCTGGAGAATCTTTGTGTCTTGGGATGACCATTTCGTCAATTCGTTGGACCGGTTAAAAATTTTAACTCGGCTAAAAAGGACGTGTTATTACTAAGGGCAAACAACCAAATATCCCCAAGTCAATCCAATTACAAAGTTAGACCAGCTGTCAATTTTAAATACACATCAAATTGTCTACACCACCTGGACCTAAAACATTAGCTCTAAAGCCATGCTGGATAGGTCTTTTGTAAAGAGAACACACCTTCGAGTGACTTAAGGACACGTGATCGCTTGCGATTGGTGGTGACATGTTTCCGTTATCCACGTGAGATTTATTCTCTTAATGGGGTCAATCCAGTTGATGGAATGTCCATTTCTAGACCAAAAAAAAAAAAAATTCTCCAAAAAGTAATATAGAAAGAAATAAACTCTAGTAACTAGTTGAGAATCCGGTCACACTCTAAAGACTAGTAGATTAATTAAGCCTATTCCAAATAATGTGGTGCATCCAAATATGATACATTTTACTTGAGAGAGAGAGAGAACCGTTTTGAACACTTCACAATACCAGTATGGTATTCACATCAAATTGGGTGAAGGAAGAACAGGCGGGAGGGAAAGTTGTCTAGAGCCTAGAGAGACCAGCTCCTCCTTGTAGTGACAAAAACGCGGAATGGTTTGTCTAAGTTCAACACTTGGAGGATACATCAAAATAGGGTGCATGTGTATGTGTATGTGTCAAAGTGAGGCAAGGACAAAGGAAGAAAAAGATATTTCGGTGCTGCAAGCAAATGCTGGCCACATTTTATCTAGAAAAAGAGGGTAGTATGGGACCCAAATGCCATAAATCCTTTTGGCATTCTCTCTTGCTTTTGCTTTTGCTTTCTTTTCTTTATAGTTTATGCTCTTTTCTCTTTGTTGTGTGAAAGCAACTGTCCAATGCTTTTCATCCATATTCACCACAGACTGACCCAAGTGTGCGTTTTCCTCATCGATTCCTTTCGCCATTTGGTTCAATAATCTGCTTGCATTTAATGCTCTCTCCTCCCACTTAGTCAAACAGAACAGAAAGTGGACCACCCACCTTATCCGGGCAGAGGCGGCTAAACAGTGGTGTTTGTATGCGAAAATTTTAGGATAATGTTGAGTACTTAAATTGGTGAAAAAATAAAATAAATTTGAATAATATTTTATATTTATTTTAATAAAAATAAATGATTTGATGGAATAAAATTTATTTTGTAATTATTTTATTATATTAAAATTTTAGTCATTATAAAATTTTGGCACATAAATTTAAACAGTATAAATTTTGTAATATTTAATATTTATGATGTCTATATAGAATGCTGCAATTAGTATAGAAAATTAGAGAGAATTTTCATCTTGTAATTAATTATATTTGCCTCTATTTCTATCATGTGTTTGGTTTCTAAGATTTCTAAATATTTATTTTGAGACTTTAAGCTAAGCAAACTTCCATTCATCTCCAATTTTTAAAACAATCAATATTTAAGATATATCACAAATAGAATGATAACTTATGGGCGTAACATATATATTTCTTTATATAAATTTATGCTTTCCCATTTATATGTCCTAATGAAAGAATATAGGTCCTCTGAGTCCTGAGATGCTTTGAAAAACTTTAAGCTAATATTTTACAGGATAAAATAGGGAAAAACTAAAAAACTAAAAGAAGAAAGGCAAAGAGACAAAATAAACCGAACATGGTGTAAGTGGTTGAGAAAATAATTTATAAATACATTTTATTGCAAAAGATTTATTTAATTTATTTGCCGGACCTCAGTGTCTTTTCACGAGTGATCGCTGTATAATATTTTTAAAAAAAAAAAATTAAAGGAGGACAATAAACATCTCAAAATAAAAAGGCGAGTTAATTGCGGGAATTTTGTAAAATTCTTAGAGGGAAGTCTTATCACATAACGCAACGAACCGACATGTCGTCTTAAGATGTCACAATCTTTGTCTCAGCTGTGCTCTTCCTAATAATTGACTCGAGACTCTTATGTGCCTAATGGGTTCCAAAAAAAACCAAATTCCATTGGAGACTCGTGCTGTGTTTGGTAAAAGCCGAATAGCTAATTTGAAATATTAAAAGATCCCCCCAAATTTCTAATCAATTGGGATCTTACCAAAACCGATCCACATCACAAAAGGTGAATCATTTCCACTAATTCAAGGTACTTTCTTAGACTGATTAGAGATAAGTTTTTTTTAGGACTTGAGCGGCCTTTCCTTTCCCATGATTTCACTCCATTAATAAATAAAAAGCCACTAATAAATGTTGACAATTGTTGAGAAAAGGATGTTGAATCATTGGGACTCAGAGTCAACCTCCCACTATAACTTTATTCCTTGTGGTGGTAGTGCTTCTTTTGTTAATCAAATTGTGGACATTGAAGTGGCAGATCACCAAGAAAAGAAGCTAGAAACATGCAAATGGTGGACTATAAAAGCACATCGTTTTCCCACAGTCAACTGTACTCTGTGCAGTCGTTAGCTGCCATCAAGAACTCAGCGTTTTTGGTTTGTGCAAAAATCAAACGTATGACTCAAACAAAGCCACACATGAAAAGTTGTTTGACAACCCAGAAAAAAAAAAAAAGTTGTTTGGCAGGCTAGAAGTTATGTTCTTTAAGTTGTAGGGTTAACATGTAGTGCCTCAGAAAGGAAAAGAAGAAAAAAATATTTTTCAGATGAAAGGCATCTTAAAAATATATATACTTTGCCATAGAAAGCTCCAAGAGGGAAAATTAAAGAAAAGGAAAAAGGAAGCTGGAAACACCTCCTATGAAAAAGCAAGAATAAAATAGAACCGAACTTCTAACTTTTCCTTTTTCAGTGCTTTTTTGCTTTTTTTCCTTTCAGTGGAGATTGAGGAGAACTTCCAACTTTTCCTTTTTCAGTGCATGCATTTAGTTTTTCACTTTCTATTTTGTAAGAATCCACAAGACACGTTTGAGGAACTGTGGACAGGTGCAGTCTTCGTAAAAGAGTAGTGGGCTGGTAAGGAAAGCGATTTGGATGCTCTCCAGAAGTAATGCAAATGGAAGCATAGGGGGTGACGGTGAGAACTCGGTTGCATTAGCCCCAAGGTGACCACGTTTCTTTTTTTGAATACATTCATTGAAGAAACGAGGACAGCAAGTAGCAGGCAGTAGGCACAGAGACCAAATGCCACCAAACAATTTACACATTTTAGCACACATGTTAGCACAAATGTCATGACACTCAATTAAGCACTTGTCATGAAGCCGAACTGCGTTCAGTGAGCTAGGAGACTAGGAGTAGCTAACCTTAAGTACGTTTCATTGAAAAACCTACCCTAACAAAAACATTTTTTGCCCCATGGGAACAGAAGGCCATGAAGGTCACCCAAATGTATCAATCAAACATTATACAGAAGGTAATTAGCACCTTCTGTGCAGTTTCATACAGATTTAAGTGTATACAATGAGCTTAAGGCGCTGGGTGGATCCACACAACGCATAAACCTGTGACATGTCCTACTGCCTGTAGGAGTAAACTTCACAAGAAGTTACCACCCTACAATCTCTATTGAATTCGACACCCTCCAGTGTCCTGCGCACGTCGGGCATTGCCGTAGGCAGAAAGTTCAAGAAGATCCATGTCGCGATCTGCAATTCATATGACAAATTGTTGAGAATTTCAATTACAAAAATCCGGTAGATCCCTTAATGAGTACTTCTATGCAGGGGTGATACTCAGGGAGGGGCTCTTGCACCGCCCAAGCTATGCCCCTGTCTAGTTTATGGGTCTTGGGGTACCTGAAACTCGGCAATAAGAACTTTTCTGTATGAGATCAGCTCTTGACATCCCAATCCGATTTCCCTTTGACCGATTAACAGTTGCCTGCAATATAAGAGACAAAAGTTGACTTAACTGAATAAGAAAACCAAATAAGAAACCGCTATTTGGGCTAGGAAATTGCTTCAAAGACATACACTGAAAGTAAACTTCAGCTCAGACATAAATGGAAAGACATTTGAAAGAACTAGCCATATTTTAATATCAAAAAGAAATTATGACTGTACTGTGAGTGAAATTAGATTTCCCCAAATACCCTCAAAATTATCTAAAATTAAAATCTTTAATTTCTAGTTTCAAGAGCAAATTGCAAATGAGGTGGTAAGTTGAGTGAGAAGAGCGTGATTTTTGCTAATTTTACTTAGGGAACATATGTATACTCCACTCAAATTTCATTATACAAGACTACCTACGGAAACCTAGTTGGCATCTCCCATCAGTTTGATGAAGTAACTGAATCCCATTCTACTGAAACATTTCTGCAGCACAAACATGCGACAAAGAAACTGCCCAAATTTGCAAAAATTCACAAAATAAGTATACACTAGTGGAGAACAGAAAAGAAAAACTCAACATAGATTTGATAGTAATGGATGCTAAAAGGAGACAAGCTATTTACCTGCAAAACTTGACAATTTTCAAGTGTGCTTTGTCCTCCCTGAAATTTGATAATGGTCAAATTATCAGGCAGATGTTCCCAGAAGAACAAAAAAGACAAACAACATAGCAAAATTACTTCAGCATTAATTTCCCCAAATAACCCTTTCAAACAACTATAACCATAATAGATCATTCTGAAACTGGAATCATGAACAGAAAGACACCATTTACACTTCCGGCAATTGTTTGGTATCTCAAGGTAGCCAACGCAACTCTCATTTATTTTTGGGTACTCAAAGATAACTCTAATGTAAATCTTTAAATACTTCTGATGTGATGAGTCCTAACTAGGAATATCTTTTGTTGAAGGATTACAAAATTGTAGACCAGACTCTTTGGTACTAATTGGCCATTCAAGAGACGAGAAGACGAAAAAGAGAGAACATCAACCTGTACATAACCTAGATATAAAACCACCACATTAATCTGGACATCATTTGAATGAAATGTTCTTTCTGATCTATAGTTCAAACTCAAAACGCATGAGCCACCAAGTGACATTGAGTTGATTAGTATGCACATATGTATGTGAAAATGTTAGTTGATTACTTGTGAAGTTTTAGTAAATCAAGTTACTGCTTAGTTACACCACTTCACCCTTGAAGGACTCTCCAACAGAACTTCCCTTAAAAAAGATCACCACATAAATGTTTTTGTTCTTTTCATTAGGTTTTGACCACAGAATCTTGCAATGAGAAATAACTAGATAGTTAAAAGGCTTGCGTTGAGTATCTGATCCCCTTTGAATGTTACACCCATGATCACTGTGATCAACATGGATGACGCATCTACTCTCCTTTTAGCATTAGAAATCTTGTGATAGAATACTGTATCTAATATTGCCCTTTCCATTCTTCATTTTGGCTTCAGCATCTTTCTCGTCTACTCCGTGCTTAAGTTTGCTTGATGAGTCAATTAAAATTCATTAAGCCTTCAATTTGTTATTCTCCTCATTCAAAGTATCTCAACTCCTAAAAATAGATTCACATTGCCATGGAATTGGAACACAGAGGATCACAATTGTCACAAGTTCAGGGAGCACCCTCTTCCAATCAAGTCCTACATTTGCTCAATAGAAGGTTAGGAAAGCGAGTTTCTTCCCTAAACATGCTATAAAACTGGTTGTTCGACCAGCAAAAACTGGTGTCTGAAAGTGACAATCATCCCATCTATACAAATCCCCACCAGCCGTCTGCTGTTAGGACAAGTCTCTTTTGTTAAGCCTTAACCAGTATCTTTCAGAATCTTTGTTTGGAGAATCCACCCAAGGCCTGAAACTCACTGTCCTAGTGGCATTATATCAGGGACCGTTAAGCTTACTAATGTTGCGGCAAAAGACTGACACGAAAACCAATCGAACAATGCCCATAAAGGAAAAATTACGACAAAAACATGGAATTTATATATGTATAAAACAAATGCACCCAAAGCAGACCCTCAATTTCCAGAACCAAAGCAAACCCACTTTGCTTAAAAAACCCAGCCACGAACCCAAGCCCATTAAAACAAAAAGTTCCCGAATTAGTACCTTAGAGTAGGGGACAATGTGGTCATAATCATGACAGAGACATCCCGGGCACCCCACGAGCTTCCGAAACACGATGTTGCCGACCGCGTCTCGGCGCCACCGGTCGGGGTCTCGGCCTCGGACCTTCTCGGACTTGTCCCAACACTGCTGCTTCACGCTGTACGGGAAGCTTCGGGGGTTGGAATCCGAGGAGATTCGGAGGTCTTCGAAGAGGGAGGTTGTGTCCTCGATAACGAGCTCGCGGTCTAGGAGAGAGGTAGAGGGAGTGAGTGTGGGTCTCTCAGGGCGCGACCCCGGGGAGGTGGGGTCGAGGCCAGAGGAGGAGAGGGTGGTTCGTGACTGGTCCCTGAGGGGCGAGGATGGGGAGCTTCGGCTTCGGCCTCGGCCTCGGCCTCTCTTTGGTTCTTTGGTCGTCCTCATTTTCGCTTGAGAAGTGAGAGATGGTGACGCCAAAGGATCTCAGAGAATTGAGCATCCGTAGTTGCGGAAAAGATAGCATTAGCAGACGATTGGTTTGAAAAAGCCTCCATAATTATAGCCAACAAAAGACCCTTCCCCTCTAGGCAGGGAGCTTAAGACCCTTTTTCTTTCTTTCTAATTTAAATACCATTTAATCACTTTTAAGATCTTAACAATGCACTCACTCTCCGTAGGGCTCTATTCTGATGTTATTAGAGTTAGTAAATGGTAGATGTTTAGGTTATCATTTTCTGAGGGATAAATTTAATAGCACGAAATTTAACGATTTTAACGAAAAAACTGATCTTGAAAAAACCAAGCGAAAAATCCAAACCCCCCCCCCCCCCTTTTCTTCTTTTATGGCCAATGTAGAAATTGTTGGTTTGGGTAAAAGTTAGGGGAAAAATACACTTTTCACACATAAACTATCATAGTGACACATTACATTCCAAATTACCATCTTTAAGACATTTCACTCTCAAACTATCAATGTTAGACACTTTGCACCTTAAACTACCCAATTTGACACATTACACCCTTCAACTACTAATATTAAACACTTTGCACCCTCCATTTGACAATATATGCAAAATGGTCAAGGGCATTATCGTTATTTTAGTCTAAAAATTTGATAAAAGGGTGCAAAGTATCAAAAATTGATAGTTAAAAGATGTAATGTATTAAAATTAGTAATTTAAGGTGTAAAGTATAAAATCTATAATAATTCGTTGATAAAAAATGTATTTTTTCTTAAAAGTTATTTGAATGGGCATGTAAGAGATGCAGGGATGGGAGACTCTTCCATGTGGTCGGCCCATATTGCTTAAGCTATTTGCTACAGACTGAAGCACCATGGATTTTATTGGGTTCAGGGGATTTGAATTTGCAGTCCATAGGCCTTATAGACTCTCCCCGGTTCTGTGTGGAAAAGTTTCGGCCTGACCAGACATGCTGGGATGCCTGAAGGGTTACATTTCAAACTGGGCTCCGCAGATTGCATCAGATGAGTCAACTGGTCAGGTGGGCCTATCTTCCAACCCCACTATTAGCCAAAAAGTAAGTTCAGCCAACTGTCCAACTTACCAACTCTTTGTTTTTTTTACTAAGCGAAAAAAAATCGTTGATTATCATGAATTTAAGTTAAAGTCCACCACTACTTAAATTTTAGAATTTCATATATCACAAAGACTACTAGAATTTAATGAAACTACCGTAATTTAAACCGTCATTAAGAGCAAATCCTAAGTCCTAGGCACAACCCGCTAAATCACCGAGGGTTGGTGGTAACTGTACACCAACTCAATAAAGTTCGCGGAAGACGCAAAGATATTTCCATTTCAATGTTTTTCGTACAATTGGAATAGAAATAGTGAAAGCAAGTGGGATTAAAGAATCTTTAAACCCTTTCTAAGCGTTTTCTTAGGGGCTGGGCAACTCAGGCAATGACCGGCATCAGAATCACCAATTTCTTATTTGACTGGTTGCTGACGAATCACACACTCTAGACGATTTGTGTCACAATAGTGTCACCATCTGACAGTAACGTGATCCACACTCCACGCAGTCGCGCACTGTAAGTGACTCGAATAACACCTTCCAGCAGACTCTAAAGAGGACTAAAGAAGGTTGTGTTCACACTTTCCTTTCTCTGAAGTTCAAAACTTAATGGAAACGTACAAGGGCTTCCTATAACCTGCTTCATAACGACCTGGAAGTTGACCCAATAGAAAGAAGGTCATACTGGAATTTTGGTATCAGCGTTCAGAAACATAACCTGCAAGTTGCCCTGACGACCCTTGACAATTGACCCAATAGAAAAAGAAAAGGATTGGCAGAAGACAACGAGCAAAATTCCTAATTATTGTGTCGAAAATTTCCATATCTTTCCCAGAGGACTTTGGCAACTTACTGATTCATTATATAGAAACCCATACAGCTGTGCGTTTCTTCAATGAACTCATCTTTCTTTTTTACGCCCCTCACAAACCCAAGCTAAACGACCTTCTCTACGTACTTGTCCACTTACCATGGAGAAGACAGCCGAAAATAGAGCAGCCATCCCCATCTCACTTGTTCGCGTTCTCTTATTTCTAGTGGTACTTAACAAGGCCGTTATAGTACGAGACTTGTGCTCAGGTCTTCGGAGTATGTTCCTAATAATCTTCGTAGACTTCCTTTTTCATGCATTGCAGATTTGTGGCGAAAGTAGGGCCACCTGTGCAGAAGCTCCAATGCAGAGGCTTTGCATCAACGAAGATGTGGATGATAAGAAGGTCTCCAGAGAAGAGGAAACAGTGCTGCAGGCTAAGCGCATGAACCCAAATGGTGCAGACCCCACCGGCCCAAAACTTCATCCCTCTGAAAAGGTAGAGGATAATAAATTGTCTATCGGAGAAGTAAAAATTGTGATGGAGAAACTGGGAACCTTATGTGAACTGGACGATGAAAATTCTCAAGAGAGGATAGGTTTAGATGAGATTGCAGGCCTGTTCGATGAGGAGCCAAGCCCAGAGGAAGTGAAAGAAGCTTTTGATATGTTTGATAAGAATAATGATGGGTTCATCGATGCAGGGGAGCTGGGGAAAGTCCTCTCCACGCTGGGCGTCATGGAACCTTCGGAAGTGGAATGCCAAAGGATGATAAGAGTCTTTGATGACAATGGAGATGGACGCATAGATTTCCAAGAATTTGTGAAAATTCTGAAACCCAGCTTCGTCTGACACCAAAGTCAAATAAATAAAACTAGTGAGTAGAACTTTGTGCGCATGTCATCCCAAATGCAAGAAACGGTTCCATTAAAAATTTTGGAGAGTGCAAATTCTACAACAAGCTAGATTCTAACTAAGTCTATCAACCGAATTTTTTGTATCATGCAACGATTTGGGCCATTAACACAGCAACTTCACATTTGTAGTAGAAATCTCAATGCTTCTGTTTTTTTTTTTTTTAATCAAGACAACTGGTTCCTCATTCCTACTCAAAAACATTATCAGGGGGATCAACCCCTGCATACAACCAGTTCAAGTCAGCTTGCTCAATAACATAAGGGGAGCCTCCTAAAATAAATTCAGAGGCAGCCCAACGAGCTAGACAATGCATAGCATTGTTTGCACCCCTCTTGGTGTGCCTACACTTCCAAAAAAACCAAATTCTAAAGAAGAGCATGAATCTCCTTAAATGTATTGTGAATTCGCCAATCAACTCGCTTAGGAAATTCCCAAAAGGCAAAGATCACATCTAGCGAATCCCCTTCCAGAATCACCGAACTGTAACTATTCTTCAAAGCCTCCTCGACACCTAACTTCATAGCAGTAGCTTCACCTGCTGTCGAGTTAGAACTAGGGACATGTCCAACAGCAGCATGAATAAAGCACCCAGTTGAGTCACGACAAACCATAGCAATTGCTGAAAAATCCTGCCAAATAGCAACATCGATGTTGATCTTTAAAAGGTGAGGACGCGGAGGCCACTAGGAAATAGGAAGAGAGTCACTCTCCCTACTTCTCCAAGCCCCAGAATGTTCACAACTCACACGACACACCCTGTGAGCAACCTCAAGAAAGCTATCCTTCACACCTTTATGAACCGCCGCATTTCAACTTACCCATACCAGGTCCAGAGCATTCACTGCAAAAATTTGGAAAGGGTGAATATCCAGGTTATATAACCCAAGCCTTTGCACCGGATTGATGATAATATCAACCCACTCAGCAACATTCTCCACTTCCATAGCCAAGATGTTGACCTGCCAGGGAGAAACTCTCCAAACTACCCTGCTCACTTCACACTTGAGATAAAGATGGAAGCTAGTCTCCAACTCCACTCCACAAAAAACATAGAGATTTCCCCCCTCCTCCAGTGTGCCCATCATACTAGCAATTTTCCCTCTAGTAGGAATGACACCCCAAAAAATTCTCCATAGCAAAAGCTTAAGTCTCTCATGTATTTTAAGTCTCCAAATTGCTTTCCAGCATCTAGAATCATCCATCCTAGGAGTAAGACACCGGGCACTCACCAATTCACGATGCATAGATCGCATAGAAAAATTTCCTAATTTCTTAGCAGCCAAATAAGATCATCTTGACGGGGCTCTCCTGGTAACTGGATCTTAAGTATGGCAGCTGATTTTCTACTAAAGAGAGATATCACCTTATATCTATCCCATCTGCCCCAATGCTCCTCCAAAAGATCACAAACTCTACTACAAACTACCAAAGACCCCAGGAACTCTAGGAGTCGGCTTAAAGGAGGGAAGAGATGTAACCTACGCATCTTCCCAAATCAAGATATTCTCTCCATTACCAACCAGGAAACAAGCCCCCAATATCTGTAACAGAGGACTAGCTTTCAGAATGTTCCTCCAAACCCAAGATTGATTCGGAGCAGCTCTCGCATTCCCTAAATCTTGTCTATGAAGATACTTACTGCTCAGAAAATTAACCCAGATACAATCTTCCTTTTTCGCCACTTTCCAAGCCAACTTGGCGACAAAAGAATTATTCGCCTCCTTCATCATTCTCAAACCAAGACCACCCGACCCCCTAGGAGTGCAAATGGACTGCCAAGATTTTAAGTGGAGATTTCTTCTCTTTTCAGGATTATGACCCCACCAAAAATTCTTTAGGGCCCTATCGATATCAGCACACCAAGTCTTAGGCATACTGAAAAAACTCAAAGGGTAAGTAGGAATTGCTGCTACCACAACCTTAATCATGGTCGTCTTACCCGCTTGAGATAAGAGTTCAGATTTCCAACCTGACAGTTTTGATAACAACTTCTCCTTCAGCCCCTTAACAGCCTTCTTTCGAGCTCTAGGAATCAACAACAGAAGCCCAAGGTGCTTAGCCTTAGATGGTAATTTTTTCAAACACAACTTATCCATAATGTCTCTAGTAGCTTGCCCTACATAATTCTTGCTAAAATGGATCGACGACTTCAGCTTGTTGATTTTTTGCCCCGACTAGCCCATGTATTTATCCAAAATAGCTTCAATTGTCTCAGCATCACGATAAGAGGCCTTTGCAAAAATTAGCAGATCGTCTGCAAATAATAAGTGAGAAATAACAGGTGCCCCTCTACTGATCCGAATCTCTCTCAACGTGCTATAGCCTTCAAGAGAAGCCTAGATAATAATTTTGAAACCAGAATAAATAGCGCTGGAGACAATGGGTCTCCTTATCAGAGCCCCCGAAAGGAGTAAACTTCCCAAATGAACTGTCATTTAAAAGGATTGAAAAACTTGTGGTGGCGATGCACTGATGCACCCATTTTATCCATCGAGTAGCAAAACCAAGAGCCTCAAAAATCTTCAACACACACTCCCACTCCACTATATTATAGGCTTTCTCTATGTCCACCTTAATGGCCATCCATCCTCCATTCTCTCTCTTGTGGGCCATACCATGGAAAATCTTCACTGCCACAATATAGTTATCTTGGATTTGCCTTCCCGGCACAAAAGCTAATTGATAAAGAGCTATCAATTTTTCTAAGACCTTCTTCAACCTCTCAGCCAAGATTTTAGAGATTAATTTGTAAATGACATTACACAAGCTAATAGGGCAGAACTGACTCACCTTAGTGGGACTGTCCACCTTTGGGATCAAGGTTATATTCGTATGATTCAGCTCTAGTAATAACACGCCCTGTTCAAAGAAGTCCTTCACAGTTCTCTTAACATCATCACCGACAATCTCCCAGAACTATTTATAAAAAAATACCGTAAGACCATCTGGACCCGGAGCCTTGTCCAGATTCATTAAGCTCAATGTTGTAGTAATTTCTTCGTCATCACGGATCTGAGTCAGCATCTTATTCTCCTCAACCGTGATAATACTGGTGAACAAACCTTCCAGATCAGCAGGTATTATAGGAGCTTCTGTTGTATAAAGCTTTTCATAAAAGCCAGAGACTTCCGTGCCGAGCTCTTTTCTCCCCGATATCCAAGCGCCATCCTCACTACGCAAGCTAACAATCTCAATGCTTTTGTTTGATCATGAATAATAGACACATAAAATGTGAGTGAATTATGTATGGGTATATCTACATGAGATCGAACTAAGTGTGACAGGTTTCAATAAGAATGAGCCAAGTGCAGAACAAATAGCCTTCTGGAAAGAGCATATTACTGCATATCTTCTCAATAAGCAAGTTTGTAGAGGTTTAGCTTTATCGATTATGGTTCCAGTGTGAAATGTTCAACAAAAAGGCTAATCAAATGTTGTATTTGCACCACTCATCTTACCTGCATTTCCTTTCCAAATATATGGGGAAAATACTGGGGCATGGCCATTTGAACAACACCAAGCTCACTACTAAAATGACAGTTTGGCCTAATTCATATTTCTTATAAGAAAAGCCACCTGGGCCCTGCAGGAAATATCATGCACGCATAGGGGAACAAATCTGTTTTTTTTTTTTTTTGGACAAAAACAGGAACATAACATTAATAATCAAAGCATCCGGAAACACAAACGAGAACAACCAAACAACAACAGAAAATCAGGGTGGATCAAATCCCTCATAGACCCAAGGATAAGAGCAAGAACACTCGCGAAAAAAGGGGATGTCTCCCTCGAAAGACGAGGAAGCGGCCCAAAAAGCAACTTGGTGCGAAACTGAATTCGCACTACGGGGGACGAGCTGCCATCTACACGAGCGAAAACGATGAGCAGCATGTCGCATAGTTTGGAGAAGAGAGTTAACACGCCAAGGGGGAAGGGCATCAGGATCTTGAAGGACGTCAATAACCACTGAAGAATCACCTTCCAACAAAACATCGAAAAAATCATAGCGCTCCGCAACACGCATAGCAAGGGCAGCAGCATGAAACTCTCCAACCAAAGGATCCACAGTAGGAAGAAGGGCAGATTCCGCAAAGAGAATGGAACCAACATGGTCCCGAACAACACAAGCAGCAGCAGCAAAAGAGGGACGAATGGCGACGTCAAAATTAATCTTAAGCACCCCAAAAGAGGGAGGAGCCCAAACCGCAACAAACCGAGAAAAAGGACGAACCTGCCACGCCTGGCGATGTTCAAAGGAAACCCGAAAAACCTGGGCAGAAAAATCCTGAATGGAAACAAGCGACTGCCCATGAGCCACTTGGTTACGATGAAACCACAGAAGATCCAACAAAACAAGAGCAAAGAGCTGGAACCAATGGCAATCCTCCCTCAGAATACCAATAGAGCACGGATACAAAATTAACCGAGCCCAGTCGGTAATAGACCATCCCAGAAAAAATTCAATGCGTAACACCCAAGGTGACTCACTCCAAGCCACACGACTATAGGGACATTGAAAAAAAAGATGATACAGAGAATCCGTATGCTCCCAACAAAGAAAACAAGCAGGGAGGTCAGAACCACCATTCAAAAAAATAGAATTAAGCCGGCTTTGGGTGGGAAGAATATTCCACATACACTTCCACAAGAGCAACTTAAGATAAGAATGTATCTGCAAGCGCCAAAGAGACTTCCAGTCCAGCGGGGAAAATGAAGAGGGGAAACCCAACGTAGCATGAGAAATAAAATGATAGCTCGACTTCACCGAGAAGGTACCTTTGGAGTCTGGGGTCCAAATCCAACGATCGGGACAGTTCGCAAGAGGGAGGCAGATGGAGAGAATCGCCTCCGCAGAGGAGACATCAAACAACTGTCGAATGAGAGGAACATTCCATCGTCTCGGAGCTTGAAGCATAAGATATGAAACAAATAAGGAGAGATCCCACAGAGTGGTCGGAGATCGAGGAAGAGGACGAAAAGAACCCATAGCCGGAATCCATGGATCTCGCCATAAATGAATGGATTCGCCGTTCTTCACTTGGTAGCAAGCGGCCTGAGAGACGAAATGCGACACCTTCACTATACCTTGCCAAATCCACGAAGAATTCCTGTGGGAAGCAGGAACTGAATCCAAAGAATGGCGCATATATTTTGCCCGGCAAACATCAATCCACAAATGTCGGGAACCAGTATAGAACAACCAAGCCAACTTTGAAAGCATGGCTTGATTAGTCATAAACAAAGGACGCAAACCCAAACCACCAACAGCTTTGGAACTGCAAATGGACTGCCAGGATTTTAGAGATAAATTTCGGGACTTACTGGGATCAAAGCCCCACCAAAAGTTCTTCAAATGCTTATCCATCATACGGCACCAATCCATCGGAAACAGCAGCGAACTCATAGAATATGACGAGAGGGCAGCAGCAACCGCAGAAATAAGAGTGGTCCTTCCCGCTTGAGAAAGAAGTTTAGCTCGCCATCCACTAATCTTGGCTAAAATACACCCTTTAAGATCACCAAGAACAGGTCCACGGGCCCTCGGGAATAAAAAAGGTAGGCCCAGGTGGCGAAGTTGAACTGGAAGGCGCTGAAGACCAAGAAGAGCAGCAAGAGAAATAGCCGATTAAGGCGGCACATTCTTGCTAAAATGGACGGCAGATTTATGACAATTAAGAAGCTGCCCTGACCACTTAGAATATTTCTCCAAACAACTCTTGAAACAAGAAAGCTCACGGACAGAAGCACGCCCAAAGAGAAGGATATCATCTGCAAAAAACAGATGAGAAATAGAAGGGGCCAACGAGTGCAGCTTCATACCAGAGAGTTGACCCACAGATTCCGCATGAGAAAGAAGCCAGGAGAGAACATCCGAAACAAGAATGAATAAAAACAGGGACAAAGGGTCCCCTTGTCGTAGCCCACGAGACGCCGAGAAATGCCCGAAAGAAGAGCCATTAAAGAGCAGCGAAAACCGAGGAGACGAAATACACTGCATGATCAAAGATACCCAGTGAGATGAAAATCCATGGTTGCGCAAAATAGCTTCCAGAAAGCCTCATTCGACCCTATTATAGGCCTTATCCATATCTCCCTTAATGGCAACCCAACCAGCAACACCTCGCTTACGTTTCATGCTATGAAACAATTCCGCCGCAACAATATAATTGTCCTGGATTTGAGAACCAGGCACAAAAGAAAGCTGCAAAAGAGTGACCAGTTTACTCAGCAAAGGTTTAAGGCGATCAGCAAGAATCGTTGAAATAATCTTGTAACAAACGTTACACAGACTAATGGGACAAAAATGGGAAGGGAGGCTAAGGTGCTGAATTTTCGGAATAAGGGCCAGGTTGGTTTCATTAATAGCCGAAATCAGCTCCCCAGTACGAAAAAAATGCTGAACAACCCCAACAACATCAGCACCTACAATATCCCAATAAGATTTAAAAAACACCCAAGTCATCCCATCAGGCCCAGGCGCCTTTCGTAAATTCATACAAGACAAAGTCTTAAAAATGAGGTCACTAGAGGGAATAATCAAAAGAGCAAGATTATCCTCAGCCGAAACCGACGGCACAATCAGATTCTCCAAGTCAGCAGGAAAAGTAGGGTTACAAAACGTATAAAGAGACTGGAAAAAATGCAGAAGGATATTACCCGTGGAGTGTCTTCCATCCATCCAAACTCCATCAGCATTTTTCAGACGAAACACCTGGTTCTGACAGCGCCTAATAACCGTGGAGGCGTGAAAAAATTTCGTGTTCAAATCTGGCGAAGCAAGCCATTGAACCCGGGATTTTTGGCGCCACAAAGTCTCTTCTTTCTTCTGGAGAGAATCCAAAGAAACCTTCAGCGAAGCAAAGAGCTGAAGAGCGGACAGTGAGGGAAAAGAAACTGAAACCAAATCAAGCTAAGAAGACACCGCACAAATAGCGGTTTGAATATGCCCAAAATAAACCTGGTTCCAGCATTTAAGAGCCAGTTTAGTAGCCCGAAGCTTAAGAGCCAAAACAACAACCAAAGAGCCAAAGAACCGGCGATTTCAAGCCAACGCCACAGTAGTAAAGCAAGAATGGTCAAATAGCCATAATTCCTCAAATTTGAATTGGCGGGGCAGGGAGGCAGTAGGACCCCACAACTTCAAAGTGATGGGTGAATGGTCTGATGAGAAGCCAGGGAGATGAGCCACAGAGGCAATCGTGTAACAGAGACGCTAATCCACACTCACCAGGGCCCTATCGAGACGTTCTTTGATATGAGCAAAGCCAGGCCGCCCATTGTCCCACGTAAACGGTAGACCCACAAAACCAAGGTCAATTGCCCCCACCGTATCCATAAACGCCGACAAACCTAAAGATGAAGATAGGCGAAACCGACGGCCCCCAGATTTCTCCAAAGGAGACAGAACAGAATTCAAGTCACCAATACAGACCCACGGGGTAGAGTCATCATTGACCAAAGAAGACAACATATTCCAAAACACCACTTTTTCACTCCACACCGGAGGGCCGTAGACAAAAAACAAAGAGTAAGGAGGAAGACCATCACCCGGATGAACCAAACAAAAAATCAGATTAGCCGAAACACATGGTCACGGTGGAGACCCTCCTGGAACGAGAACATGAATTTATTAGGACCCACATCCCGAACCACAAGAGCAACCGCAACTTCCACGCGGCCTTGATAGCAGCATGAATAGCAGGTGGGTATTGGAGCTTACGGGAAATAAGTTGGCCCACCAATACAAGCTGAGATTTTTTTGCGGCCTGTTCAGGGTGAGACACCAGTTGACGGCTGAGGGACTCCCAAGAGAGGGCGCTAGTTTTCTGGATGAGAGAGTCGAGCTCAGAGGAGAGAGACATCACGACGGAAACAATGTGACGGGAAAGAAAAAGAAAGATGAGAGGAAGAAAACAAGTGGAGAGGGGCAGTGTAGGGTGGAAAGACCCGAAAGGGAAGGAGGGGTAGGGGAAGGAAAAGGGAGATGAGCCAGGGCTCAGGAATCTCTCAGAGAGAGCAGGGTTCAATTCGTTAAAAAAGTAATACCTTAGTAGATAAAACAGATTAATAGTCTGGGGAAACAAATCTGTTTGTTCATAAGAAGAACAACCAACTACATACAAGTTTTGAACCGTACAAGACTTATTTAATTATAAAGTGGAAAGTAGCAAGCTCAAAAGCACAACATTATAAAAAATGCAGCACCTAATCTATACAGAGAGCTTTATACCTAATATGAGCAATCTCTTCTTGGGTAAGACTGAGATGTTTCTCTAAACAGATACTCCCAAAAAAAAACAAGGTTTTCTCATCCTGATCCTACGAAAATCCAGTCTTCATTTGAACAGTTCACAAAATAGATAATTCCACGATAAAACATGCTAGTGGAAAAAGCTCAATGGCGCAACCAATGAAGTAATACTTCAAGGAACCAACAAACTCCAATAAGCATAAGCTTAATCAACCAATCACTTTGTAGCACTAAGACAAAAAGCAAATTAGAGTTGAAGGCAACAGGCTGAAAATTAGAAGATTAAAAACAATTTGCTCAACTTTGCAACACAGTGACCATCTAAACCAAATGATCTAGACCATGATTTTAATGTTTCTTTCATACTTAACAAAATTAAACTGGCTATCCTAATACACTTTAGCTCTGAGAATCTTCACAATAGAGCAACCATTGGTTTTCATCCAATCTTCAGAGGAAAGAATGTAAACACAAAAACTTTTGCCACTTCCGATTAGTTCTTCCTTTACGGGGCAATCATTTTCACCTTATGTAGCAAACCCAGAAAAATCAAGAGCAAATGCATTATGCTGGGGAAATAAACAGTCAAAATTGCGTCTCTAATGAAACCCAAAATGCTTCCTTTCATATACTTAACCTGCTACTCGGGAAAATAAATAATTATTACGAGAAAAAATAAGTACATTTCAACGCAAATGATTTGTGCAAATGGAATTCCAAAAGGAATCGGTCATGATGAGCAGATAGCCTCAGCCATATCTGTAATCAAGAAGGACAAGAGGAAATGAAATTTACCGACATATCATTGAGTGGGTTTGTCATCCACGCGAACTCTAAGCAGAAGTTAGCAGAGATGTGGAAGACGGCAGTTTTGTTCAAAGGACTAGGTGCAAAAAAATTGGTTTGCAATTTAATTACTTGTAGCAGCAATATTTAAACTCGTTCCTTCGAAATAAATCGACCTTATAGACACTTCGTATTGCGATAATGTCCATATAAACTTGATAAGGCGAAAGTTTAGGCTTCTACGGCAACTTTTATCCGCTGTGAAAGATTTCACAACCTGTAGTCAACGTATGCTCAAACCATTTATCTACAGTGGAAAAAATCATTTTGACATTATTTTAACCTTTTTGAGATCTAGTACTAATTAGTAGGAGAATATAATAATCCCTGAAAAAAAGTGAGAAAATTCAAAGGTCCTATTTTGTGTCGTTAAGGTTTCTTTCCTATTACATATAACGCCTAACAATTTAACTGAAATTACATTTTAAAGCTTCTGAAAAGATGTCTTAGCTACAACTAGGGAAATTAAAAGTTACAAAATTATATATTAAAAAATATTAATTACTAAAGAAGACCTCTCTCTTATGGTTAATCCTTAATCTGCCGAGTGAGGCTCCACGCTCACATCTGGATACTATTTGGACCATTGGGCCAACCCCATTGAAGGTACCTCCAACCATTGAGCTAGCCCTTTAAAGGGGTAAATATGATATAAGAGAATACGGGCCTTCGCAAATCGCAACTACATTAAAGAGAGCATGGGCGATGCCGTCTCTATTGCGAGGATATAGCGGTCGACGAGCTATCGCTTAAGAGCGTTATAATGCAAAGAGCGTGGGTGAGTGTGAAGCCAAGGGGCAGAGGTGGCTTTGCAATGGGTCTACCTGAGGCCCGTAAACTTGGGATTCCTCTGATGAATCTTGTCAGGTTCAAAGGGTTGCCAATTCTGCAGCAATTGCATTTGGAGGAGCGGCTGCTTCGAACGTCCTCGGATAATTGGTGCATCATCAACGACGGAACCGATCAACCTACCATAGTAATGGGCATATCAGGGTAAAACGGAAACAAACACTTTTCTGAAAAATGGGTTTTTCCTTGTCGTTTTTGTTCTCTGCTATAAGTCCCTGCATATAAATGTCAAAAAGTTGAGAAATTTAATAAATTGTTAGCTTAAAGGAGGAAATTCATGAATAAGGATATATGATTGTCTATGTATCGAAGTAAATGTAAGAAAATGGGTGGACTTGAAGTGTTCCAGAAACACAAATGAACTAGGATTGCTATGTTCTGACTTTTTTGCTTGGGATGTTCATGAATTGACTTCATTTCCGTATTTGTGGGGTGACTCCGACAACGTGGGTTCAAGTAGTGAATAAGGATGCGATTAATGTGGATGCTGTGTAGTATATGATACTAGCAGCGGTGAAAAAAAATTGTTAGGATTGAGCTTAATGTGATCTGAGCTTTTGAAGTTTGAACAACTAGCCAGAAAGAAGTAGAATTGCTCAGACATGATTGCAATTGGATGATAAGGGTGCATGCAAATTCTACCAGCCTCTGAATTTTTATGAATGGTCTTATTTGCCGCTGTTTCTGCTTCTTTTTTTTATCCTATTCTACAATGTGTGAGAGGACCATTTCCTGGTTAAAGTATATCAGCAATCCCAAACTTCCATGGACTTGGTCTTTCTCTCAACTTGTGGTTCTATATGTTTATAGTGGAAATGAATAACTCATAAGGATACCATTAATTTTTTTCTTAGGAAGCCTGCAGAACTCCTTGAAATTAAATCTGTGTTATGTGATCATATTCCAGTCATAAGAAGGTTTACTGGGGGAGGTACGGTTATTGTTGATCCCAGCACAATATTTGTCACGTTCATATGCAACAAAGATGCTGTTCCTGGCTTACAACCATATCCTCGACCTATTATGTCTTGGAGCGAACAAATATACAACAAAGTTTTCCAAGGAATTGGGGATTTCCACCTTCGTGAAAATGGTGTGTGCATACCCTTTACTAACAACACTTTTCTCACCGGCATACTTAATTATTGGTGTCTGATATGACCAGTGGACATTCTATTAATCTCCTTTTGTTCTATGATGTTATTGAGGTTTGCTGTTTTGAAATCATTTTTCCATTCATTGAGGATCTGTAGACATACTTTTTCCTCTGCTTCATTTGATCATAGAGATAGGGTCTAAATCTGTGTTGAGCGCATGGTTCAGTTGTTGGAAAAATGTGCTGACTAGGGGGGGTTTCTTTGCTACAGTTTCAGCTACCAGAGAAGTAGTGCCCTTTTGCTGGCTACCATTTACACAAGGCTTTACCCCATTATTCCCTAAAAACGTCCTTGACATATGAATATCCAATTCCACTTTGGAAGGGGCTAGCAACAAGAATAAGCTACTTAGTTATGTTTTATTTTGGGCGTGGGTGAATATGCGCTTGTGCAGATTTGAACATATTCCAAGGTTACTTTTGGTAAGTTGACACTGTTAAGACAGATACATTTTTCCACAGAATGAGACTTTAGTTTAGAGTCTGAAAATGAAAGTGGTTAAGCGCTTTTTATGTTTTTCCCTGATGCAAGAAAGTGGTAACAAGGGGAGAGGTGGTGGAAACCCTACCTGCAGCCTCAAGAAGGCATCCCTGAAAAGGATTAGGTGTATGGCCACACTCCGATAAGTATAATGACTCCAGCATTCACAAGGTCATCCTTCTAATTTCAAAATTGAACAACTAGCTGTATATGTGCATATAAACAATTCATTCTTCAACACATATGATGGTAAGAATGTAGTAACTATGTTATGGATACCGAATTATAGGTACAGACATCCCAGATATGTTTCTGCCATTATTCTGTTTTCCGTTTTGTAATGAAATAGAAGTGTCAGTTTTTTTTCTCGTTCATAGTTTTCATGATGAAACTGCTGCATGAGTTTTTACCTGAGTCTTCCTTTAGCTTTTATATATGGTAAGCAATGCTCATGGAGGATTAAAGAAGCTATAAATGTGTACCTTTATCTCATCTGGTTTCAGACTATGTATTCGGTAACCACAAATTTGGCGGAAATGCTCAATCCATTACTAAAAACCGGTGGATCCACCACACATCTTTTTTATGGGACTATGAGGTCAGGAGCATGGCTTACCTGAAACTTCCTGAAAGGGCTCCGGAGTATCGACTGGTAATTCCATGGACTTCTCCAATTGTATATGTTTTGTCATATTTAATATTTGTGATAGATTAATTCTTATATCAGTATCTACTACGTACATCTGTCAATAATTAAAAAGCATGGTCACACCAATCATCAAAAATAGGAACCCAAGTTAACATAGCCAGTGAGGAGTCATAAGAACAACTCAAAGTGAAGCACGTAATGCTGAAAATATATATAGATGGGTCTCTATGTGAACATTAGCATCTGTCTCTTCAAATAGAGATTCGTATCTATTTATCCTATCCAGTACAGAAATGGTTTGCATGTATGGCACTCCTGATGTAGCACTGTGTTAAGGAGGCAAAACAGGTATCATGGAGAAGGAACTTGTGTGATCTAAGCTCAAACATCAAACATGCATCTTGGGTTGACTTTACTCGGTAATTTGAGATTTGAGATTATTCAAATTAGATTGCTTGAACTGCAATGGTGTTCAGGTAACAAGAAAGCATAGAATTAGAATGAGAGCAAGAAAAGCACTGTAGCCTCCAAAAAGAGTGATGTTATTGGTGTACCACATTGAAGTCGTTAATGTATGAGAGATTCATTCTGGTTAACTAGTTGGGCTGTATCTGTGATTTCTAATAATGGTCAATCGTCTGAAGTTATCATTTAGTATAACTTGATCTAGCTTTTTAATTTCTTAATCTACTCCTGAAACATTTTTCAGATACTCTAATCAGTACAAGGTGTGATTACATGTGTTTTTTTCCTCTCCATGATCAGGCACTTTTTTTCTTTTGCCACCATTATTAGTCACTTGTAACTTTGAGTTTGCTACCTGTTTTTTGCTCAGGCAAGGGACCATTTGGAATTTATATGCCGCATGAAGGACTTCATGCCAAGATCAATTTTTGTCGACAGAAGTGTAGAGGCAACTAAAACCCACTTTTTACTGAGATCAACCGAGTCAGAAAACATTGAGGCTCATTCAGGTACTAAATTTTGTCACTCAACCAGGCTATTGACGAAGCAAGAATTAGAAGCAGCAGCTTTTGCTGCTCCATCCGAGGGCGCTCTCTCTCAGCCTTGTTCATTGTGACGAGAAGTGCTAATGATGAAGGAGGGCTGATGCAATATCACCTTCAAGTTGCGTCAAGGCTGTAATTTTTTCTTTTCTTTGGTCAATTTAAGATTCTTGCAACCGTTAAGTGTTTGATATCACTAAAAATAATTTGGATAGCATGAGCTATTGGCTTTATGCGGTGACTCTTCTGTATACAGGGGAATATTATTGAAATTAAATGATTGAAGTGTCATACCCACTAGCTCTAGCTCAACATTTATCGTATTAGTGTTTAGATATTAACACATTTAAGGACAATAATGTTCGCGCAACAAAATCTTTTGATTTGAATTTGATAGATGGTACTTGGGAAAAATCTAAGGGAAATTTAAAACTTACTGCAAGTGTTTTTATGAGACTTAAAAAAAAATGTCTAGATTTTAAGAATTGACAAATCATTGCCAGGTTTAGGCTATACTTGCAAAATTACTCGCTATACTTGCAAAATTACTCACTTCGTTAAATTTTTATCTAGATTCCTAACAGAATCGATGACAAGTGAAAATATATGATCACGTGGCATGTCATTAAATTCTTTAGAAATCTGAAAGGAAATACGACGGAGAGAGTTATATTACAATTTATCAATTCTAGAAACTCGAACGTGTTTTTAAAATCTCATAAAATACATACTGTACTTTTTAAATTTCCCAAAATGTAATCATTAAAACACCTTAAAGACAACATTTTTCCGTAGATTTCTTTCGCATGTTTTGGGCATGTCCGTTGGTTTTTAATCAGCCGTTCTTTCCTTTTCAGAAACATTGAAGTTCTAAGGCGTCTGAGGTCGTGAGTAATGAGTTTTATCCAACAAAACAATCCCAGACTCGCGGACTCATTCTAGAATATGCCTTCTGCTCTTGGTAGTTGGTTTCGGCAAAACCACGGTTCCAAACCATAAAACCAATGGGCCGGCCATCAATCTATTCTGAGAACACAGAAAGCTATAAAACCCGTGGGCTAACCTTTTGCACACTGCCAGTTTCTCTCCTCATCCTGGCATATGATGTCCACTGACTTCCCATAAATGACAAATAAATGCTTGTGGAGTGGTTGAGCTGACTCAACTCGACAGTGTCCTCCGGTCCCGTGGGCTACCTCTGCTGCGCGCTGAGTTTGGGTGCTCTCACCGAGGGACCCTCGTTATCTCGAGGCACAATTGTAAGGGTTAAATATACTGTGTACTTTTAAATTACGAAGTTTTTTTATTTTTTATACCTTTTAATTATAAATATTTTGATAATTTACATTCAAATTTATTATTTTTATCACATCATATTTACTAACTATTAATTTTAAATACTTTATATTTCTTTAAAAATTTTGATTAATTTAGACAAAAAATTATTTTTTGACATATGAAATGATAATTTTATCGTCATTTTTTTTTTTTGGTAGTTACTATTTTTTGAGGATAAAATTATAATTTTCGAGACCAAAGAATAAATTTTCATCTAAATTGAATGAAAATTTTAACAGATGGTGCAAAGTGTCTGAAATCAATAGTTGGTGGGTGCAATGTGATAAAAATAATATATTAGAATATATAGTGTCAAGACCTCTAAAATTAAAAGGTTCAAAGTGTATTTATCTCTAACTTTAACTATAAGTCCTCCCAATATATTTATTAAGGCAAGAAACTGCCTACATATTGGCCTGAAAATTAGCAAAAGGGTTAAGCGCTGCTCTAAATATTACAGATTTGGCTTTTTCTTCTTTTTTACACTACCCTATCCTAGTGGGCTTACCTTATTATCCTCTATGGAAAAGAAAAACAAAAAGCTCTACTTTCTTTGGAAATGGTTGATTGTGTTAATGCAGAGACTCATCTCCACCTTAAAAGTTTCCATCTCCCCAATCTTAGGCCAAAATCCTGAATTTCACCACAGCTTTTCCTACTTTTTATAGTTTGGTCCTCCAAATTACATTGTAATAAAGTTGACCCCCCATATCTCTAATCCTAACTTAGTCCCGACCAGAGTTGGTCCACCCTCTCGAGTAAAGTATAAGTTAGGTGATTCCAACGATTAATTAGTATCCACTTAATCATGTAGAAAAATAGTCCATTAATGCCTGTAAGAGCCATTTTATTATTTTGCTCGTATTTTCTGTCATGTGTTCGTGGGATGCAGAGATTCGTTCAGGATTTGTCTTAATTGAGCCACTTAAGTCGGCACCAATCACAGCCTATTGGGTCGGATTTGTTTTTTTCAGAAAAAGCTGGAATCTCTGCGTCCAACAAGGCCAAAAACAAAAGTGTTACAGAAAGTCTTTGAGTACTTTTTTGTTTTTGTTTTTTTTTGTTTATTATTCCTGTTGTCTCATTTTAAACATCTCTTTTTACACGTTTCGAACCTAATATTAAAATATTAAAATCGAAGTTCTATTCCGATTTGATTAAACATTTGTTTATCATAAGATCTAGAAATCAAGTAAGAATCTAATAAAAAATAATTTATATTTAAAGCAAGATATGAATGCGCTACGCGAAAACCAAATCTTGAATAAGCACAGAAGAATCCTACTACTAAAAAATTATTTTATTTGGTGTTATATATGGGAAACGAGGACCGTTCGGGTGTGGTAGGGCTTCAAGCCACGTTACACTGATTCACGAAGGAATTGGAAACGTATTGCTATGAACCTTCAGGGAGTAGGAGTTATGTCTCTGTCTCTGTCTACGTCTTTGTCTATGTCTCCCTACTCTTACCGGAGAACAATCTCTGCCTGGTTTATATGGTCGGCAGCTATGAGCTTATCCTCTACTCACTGATCCCTTGCCACAGCAGATGCCATCGCAGCGTGATTAAAACTAAAAGCCCTTGAATCCCTGAAGTAAAGCCAAACTGCGGCTAGAATTACGCTGGAAAGGCTATAAGATATATGAACTCAAAACTATTTATCTCGGATCGGCTGTGTTTGAATAACAAATAGTTGTCCATAAAATAATTTTTCTCTCTTATCAAATCATCTCTTTTTATCACAATAAATATAAAAAAAAATTCACTCAAATTATCTATTTTTAACTTTTTCACTAATTCTTTTACACCAAAATTTGGATCGCAATTGTGATATGATGATGAACATGATCGCAATTAATAAAATCTCAAAATTCAGAATAAAAAAATATAAAAGAAATCATGAAAAATGAGTTTTTCATATGATTTCATGACCGAGATCTTAGATTCCTAACAATTCCACGCCATATCACAGCTACGATTCAAAAAAAGACTATAAAATAGTATTTCACGACATTAGCTACAGAATTTTAAGTAAGATCTTGTAACGGCGGTATGTGTAGAAAAAAAGAGACAAAACATTGGGACCGCTCGAGCTATAAAATCCACAAGACTTAAGTGGCGAGATTTACAATATCCTGAAAAATTATAGAAGATCAAATACCATTCAAAAAACAAGAGATTCTTAAAGAATTCTCAAAGACTAAAGAAGAGATATTTTCTCGAAAAAAGTTGATAAATTATTTTTCTGCAGTAACCTCAAAGTCAACATGTGACATAAGGAATCAATTGAAGTAGTTGTGGCTTTGGTTTTACTGTTTCATAATACGTGTTTTTCGTGAACTTGGATAATATGTCTCACAACTGACGCTAGAAAAGAAGGATAAGATGCTCAAAAAACAAAACAGACGGATATGTGCCATAAAATGTAGAAAATACATATCATTATTGATATTTGGTTTAGAGAAAAGAAGTGGAGGAGAAAAGAAAATTATAAAAGAGGTCTTCCTAACACGGGAGATTAAAGAACGTAAACAGAATTTTCGTTTTTTGTGGGAAGAACTGTGCCCTTATCCGCATCTCGGAGAGGCGGAACACAGTCAGCTACGACTGCGCGGTTTAGCGGGTTTCGTGGGACAACAGGGCTAAATGCCAAACATCTAGCGTTAATAAAGGAAAATCAAGAAAACATGACCAGCTCAATCCTCTAAAACTGACCAGTCAACATTCAAATTAGACAGTACTGCTCAAATTCGGTGTCAATTATCCCAAATTGAAAATTTGGATAAGAAATCGGATAAAGTAATATCCAACTCGAAAAGATCCCGGCCAACCCACCCTCCCTCCCCCTTTTTTTCTTCTTAACCCACTTCTTTTCCTCCTCATTTGAAGCATCAAAAGAACAAAACAAAAGCTCTCTCTCTCTCTCTCTCCAAACTACAAATACTGGTCAAAAAGAGCGCATTTTCTGTTCAAATCTTTTACTTTTGCTTGAATATTTAGAAGCGGGTCTTGCTTGGTTTTCTGTTTCAAGTCTCTGCGAGGCTTTTTTGCCTTTAATTTTCCATAACGCAAGTATTTGCGATTCCAAAAATTTGTTCTTGATCCGAAAGCTGAAGTGGGTTTCGCTTGTTTCATGCTTTAAGCCCCCAAAAGCCTTCTGATTTACATTATTATGATGGGTTGTTCAATGAAGAGTTCTCTGTACTCCAATGGGTTTAATTCGAATTCGACCATTCTTGTGTCGAAATCCAGAATGGTTTGTGGGTTTTGTCCCTTCGTTGGTTCTTCACAATCTAGAGATTCAAAAGCAAGAGCTTTACCTGTTTTGGGAGTTGATTTTATGGGAAAGCCCCTACTTGTTTCAGATCAAAAGGGTCGAGGAGATTGGAGTCCAAAATCCTCAAGAAATTTCTCTGTTCAGGTATGTGAATATATTATCTGCTTTGTATTTCGAAGTAATCGTCTCTTTATTGTATCTCAGGAATTAATGATCGATAATTGATTTCAGGCACAAGCATCAATCTGTGTAAGCCGAGCTATGAGATGGTGGGAGAAGACTCTTAAACCCAACATGGTAGAGATTCATTCGGCGCAAGAACTTGTCGATTCGTTGCTTAATGCAGGTGATAGATTGGTCATAGTGGACTTCTATTCGCCTGGTTGTGGAGGTTGCAAAGCTCTTCATCCAAAGGTATATTCTATTTTTGGACTGGCTTCTATTGAGGAAATATTTCACATGCTTTTTTCACTGAATTAGCCGATCGCAGATTTATTTGAATCTAACCTGATTATCAGACCTAAAGTTTGGATTTTTATTTTCGTCAGATCTGTCAGCTGGCTGAGTTGAACCCAGATGCGATTTTTCTCAAGGTTAACTATGAGGACCTCAAACCTATGTGCCACGCTCTAAACATTCATGTCCTACCATTCTTTAGGTTCTATAGAGGGGAAGATGGTCGTCTATGTAGCTTCAGCTGCACCAATGCCACTGTAAGATTTTCCTGCAATCTTTCTTGTCTTCTCGTAACTTTTAAGGGGCTATTTGTGTTTCTAATTCTAAGTATAAATTCTTACATAATAGATCAAGAAATTCAAAGACGCATTGGCAAAGCATGGGACTGAACGATGTAGTCTTGGCCCGGCAAAAGGTCTAAATGAATCTGAGCTAATGAGTTTAGCATCAATCGGTGAACTTTCAATTCATTCACCATTGTTTTCCACCGAGAAAGGAAGTGTGGAGGATTTGGTGATGGGAAGCATAGATTTGTCTGGTGTTCTAAGCAAAGCAGGCAACAAGATGGAACTCAAAGAAGAGATGCTCTGTTGAAGCTTCCAAGTCTGACGCTTATTAGGAATTAGTGAATGGAGTAAAGCAACTTCATATTTTTAATTGGTGCTTCTCGCTTTTCACTTGTAAATATATTATGGGTTTTCCATAAGAGGGCTTCTTGGTTTTTTAAATTGAGCCCTCCATTGCGGTTAATCTGTTATTGGATTGGATATTGTGATCTGCTATGGAGTTTTTACGGATCCAGACATCAGTTTGTTCCTTATTTTGTTTCATTTTTGGTGGAATTATGTCTCACAAAAACACCCACTTGTGAAACTTCGCACTATTTGAAATTTTATTCGGCAAAGATTGTACGCGCTACTCGTATATCAATTTTGGTACAAGAGGTGTTTTACATCATGCGTGTCAGAAATTTCACTCAAATTTCAGATATCAGACCATGACAGAGTCAAAAGTTAATTGGTAATTTTCAGATTATTAGATCTTGACCCGGTCAAGCGATTAAGCTTTATTCTTTTAGTAAATCTTGGCCCCATTGAAGTAACACTAAACATCTCCTTGGATAATTTAGACAGATTGCAGGTGATTGAAGAAAATGCTCTTTTGCTCAATTTGAAACGCGTCTTGTTCTATTCTGTTGATGTCCCTTTCATTTCACTTTATGTAATTTTGACACCCTTCTCTTCTCTTCACTTTTGCTCAATTTGAAACGCGTCTTGTTCTTTCCTGAATCAATGCGGTCTTTATCCAGGAAATGAATTCTGCTGATGTCCCTTCCATTTCACTTCCTGTAATTTTGACACCCTTCTCTTCTCTTCTCTTCTCTTCAAGAGTTTTTATTTGTTTTTCCCGTCATTTTCTTGAGATGCCTCTACCAACAAACAGGGAAAGGAAAACAGGGGAGAAGTTTCAGATATATTTTAGCAAGAGCCAATCGTCAAAAGACCAGGCTTTTCCTCGAAATAAGTCGGAGAGATATTTTCTTCGTCAAAATTCATATAAAGCACGCACCACCCCACTAAAGGGCACACAGACACCACCTAACCAAACACAGCAACAAACCAAACATGTTTATTGGTATCGTCACAACGTTAAAACTGGGAGCTTACAAAAAAACTACGTTAGAACTGGGAATGAGAAAACTGAAGAAAAATAAAGGGAAAGGGCAAAAAAAAAACTTGGGTGCGATCTGAAATTTTGCAGTTCTATCCACCAAAAAATATAAAAAAAAAAAGTCTATATAAGCACGGCGTCAGCTGATGGTCCCCATCAGGCAACCAGAAGGACCAAAACTCCGAAACGGTGACACCGTGCCCCACGCATGTGATGAACACGTTATCCACGCAAATATGTGGGACCCTCAATGCACGTACGAGCATCCTTATAATTGGTCGGATGCCGTGGCACCAACGTGGATCGCTCAGATTCTTACAAATCTGGGTTCCACAAAAACATTATGAAAACGGAAGGGGAAGTGGACAGACCTGCCAACCATTCGTCTCTCCTGTTTATAAGAGTTTGGTTTGGAGAACCAGCTAAGAATACATGCATCGAAATGGATAAAGTTGAATTATTTTACAATTTCTGCAGGTAATGATGACTGGAGAGCCAAATGGATAAGTGTGGCATCGAGCTGTTTCTGCAATTTTTTTCCCCTGCGCAAATGAACAAGTTTTACATATGATATGGCTATTGGTCTTGTGGAAAGCAAACATGTGGGGGAGTAGTTCTACAAGGGGCGATGAGTGCAAGTCCAATATCCTTTCTGGTGGCCGACACTGGTTGAGAGGCGTTGGAGAGTCTTAATCGCTTCTGGCGCGTACTGCACCCATTTAAATTTAATATTAGCATATCCTTAGTTTCATTCGTTACAGTCCGGATAATGTTTTGTGGGCATGCCTGAAAAAAGGATAAAAGAATTAGCAAGAGATTTAATTATACTAAAGGTTAGAGCAGATTAACAGGTTTAGTGTATTCGACGGTATTGGTAGACTTTGGAAGCAGATGAAGCTCCAAGTACCCATGGCGGAAGTCGCCAGATAACTCGGACAAAACGACAAATAAAGGTAAGTTGCTCAGGAGTTTCTCGTGTATAGGGACCAATATCAGCAGGTAAAACGATAGCGCAGAAAACGAGCGTATTGAATCATCAAAGGAATAAGAACTCAGAGCACTCGTGGATTTTTGCCTCGGAAATATTATTCCACTCGTCTTCCTGTCGAGAACGTTGTTGGCCTAAAAGATTAACCCAAACGAACAAAAAAAACTACACTTTTTCCCCCCAGCTAAGCCAAGCCGCTATCTAAAAGAATTTCTGGAATTCAAAACACCATGAATGCCAATAAATTATTGGGATCATTGGGTTAATTACCTTTTCCAGCCATATACTTCGATGTAATTTACAATGCCCTTTCAGGTTTACAGTTGTTGCAACGACCTTTCAATTCAAGTTTTGTTTCTCAACGTTACCCTCCGTCATCTTAAAAAGGAATAAAAATTGTAAACTAGGAAGAATTGCAACAATTATGTGGTTTTACTTGATGCTAATTGAACTTTGTTTCCCCGAGACTGGGAAAAGAAGATTTTTCCTATGATGATGACGCCGTATATCGACGGAAGATCATATCCGGTGCAGCGCTACACGTCCGAAAGGGCATCAGATAATCGCTATTTTACGTAAACCAATAAACTTAAAAGACAGAAGGACAAACAAAAAACCGCTATAAAGTGCTCTGAAATCACAATTCAGCAACGTACATTCAATTTCGGAAAAACTGTTTCCCTTCCCGCATTACAATATACAGATATCCGTAAGCCACATGTGACGCAGAAAGACACAGGTAGTAGCCTTCATATACGATTTAGAACTTTATCACATGAGGTGCTTCTGGAGCCCAATTCATCTTCAGGCTTCTACAAAAGCACCATTCAAATCTCCGTTCTTGCGTAACAATCATCAGGCCACGAGACAATTTGTACTGAAACAGACCGAAGTTGATTCAAACGAGAAAATTAACTCCAAAAATCTTTCCTAACAACCGGTCACAGTAGTCAAAACGAAAGGAGAGGACGCCCAGGAAGCAGCATATGCGCATAATACCTTTATCTGTAAGAGCTGAATCTCTTTCACCTTCCACTGTCAGATAAACCCCCCGTTTTAAGGGGGTGTTTGTTTGCCAAAATTTTAAAAAATATTCTCAAAATTTTGGAATCTTTAATTTATTGAGATTTATTGGAATTTGTGAAAGATAAAGTATGTATATGTAAAAGTTAAAAATTTTGGAATGTATTTGTTTTGTTAAAAATTTTCATGTCTCAAAATATTGAGGAAACAAACGCCCCCTACATGTACCAGCAATTACATATGCATCAACCAAGCTCAGATGAAAAAAAACCAAAGAAAAAGCATAAACATAAACAAAGCAAGCAAGCCAAACACTAAACAAACTGAGAGGGCTGTTATCAATCACGCAAGTCATTTTATCTTAATGTAGCTTGATGTCAATCAATTTTAAAAGACTGGAATCCTTTAATCTTCAGCAACATTTCTCCACAAAAACTGATAGCCAACCAATTTGCTTCTACTTCAATTGAAAGATTAGATGGTGACAATTACCCACTACTTTACCAATGGAAAAAGATTAAAGAAAAAGGGCGGGAAGAGAGAGGACCCAGGGCGGTTGAGAGAGGGAGAGAGAGCAAAAGAGACTAGCACTACGCACATGAGAAAAGTATCGAAAGGAACACTACCACTTTGTCTTACAAATTAAAACAGCACGAAAGGAGAAATGTGGCAGGCAACCCTTCCCCGAAGAAGTTCATGCAACAGAAAAATAAATAAAAGAAGACCTTTTAAGGAGTTCTCAGGGATAATAGTACAAAAGAAATGAAGGTGCAACTGGGTGCAATTGTTTCAGAGAACTGGAAGAAATGGCTACTATGAGAAATTTTTAAGTAGTTCAAGAATACTATGGAGAAGCTTATAACATTGAGCAGTAATGGCTCTGCCTCAGAGGTAGTGACAATAACGTAATCATCATCAGCAACTTCTGACAATACGTGCATTTAAAAGCATCATCGGCATGCCAGGACAACCCAATTGGCTAGAGTATGTATCTCACACAAGAGACGAGAAAAAAATACAATGTTACAGATGAAATATTTGATTCGTGGCAACACAGATGCATGAAGTAAGAGATTACGGCACACAAGGTGCATTTAATTTCAGAGGAACGAAAACTTAACCAACACTCCTAAAAGAGAAACTTATGAAAACTTAATACAAACAGAATGAATGCCTCAGATGAAGTCCTTTTCAGAGCTGAAGCTTTTGGTATATTTGAAACCATCAAAGGCGCAACTGCAAATAAAACTATAAGCATATAACCAACTTATAATTTTAGAGGTGGCTCAACTCGTTAAGAAGCATACCAAACCAAATGGTATAGTGTTCTAACAAAGCTAAGAACTCTCAAATCATTACAGATATAACTCAACATGCTCTAGGTCAAATGACATTGACCTCTTTGTAACAACATGGGGAAGGCTGAGATCAACTATTCAAAAACAGTTGAGTGCATCCATGACTAAACAATGGAAAAAGAAAAAAAAGCAAAAGCATTTAGTGTTCTAGAGAAAGTTTTGCCTAAGAGGTAGAAGTCAGATACCATCATAACTACATGTGTAACAAGTGCAACCAAATGCGTATGGTAGAACATTTAAATCAATGTGGACAAGCAGAAAGCTTATAGCTCTGTGAGATTGATCTCAGGAATCCATTTTCAAACAAAATAGCACACCCAATGAGAATATTGTGCAATTTTACTGACGCTGATATCATGCTATAACCAAACCTGGCCAGAGCTTAAGTCCAATGCAAGGGCAGCGAGTAAGAGAACAGAAATGAAGAGCATCAGGCAAGTAAGCACAAATCATAGCATTCTCATGGTAATTCTATAGAAATCCAAGAATCATCACAGGCAAATAAGAAAGAAATGGAATCCAATATCTAATTGGTCCCAATTTGTCAATGCACAAGTAGTTATTCTACCAAGCTGATGCTCGTGCAACATTTTAGCACCAGGTAGGACGTGTTAGACAATGGATAGCAACCTTTACTTTGTGCAGCTATCATAGGCATGCAAACAAAGCAAAATAGTGATACCAAATCAGTTGTTTATACAAACAATAAAAGTTCATGAAAACTCTGCAAATTGAAATTGATAACGGATAATATTAGAAAGAAAAAGGACTAAAACGAGAGTGAATTCCATCGTAAATCCAATGAAAAGGATTCAGAGTTGAAAACATGGGACAGAGAAGTCAGATGAACATTTAGTGCTCGATTATTTGATGTTGACATATGCCACATTATAACCACAATGTGAGAAAACAAGACCGACGATTGGCATATTTAACTAAGGCCAGCATCATCTTCACTCCTCGTTCAATGCTTTCACTCACTAAAGGATGAGATGGTAAAGCTTCCCATGGTAGAATCCACTAAATACTTGGAGAACAGGAATTGAATGAAATCCATCGAAGCTATCTCTCTCGGAGTGTGCAGAATTATATCCCTAAACTCCCAAACGAAAGGCACAACCGAGTCTTTATCATGAATAGATACGACTATGCTCTCAAAGCTTTCGAGTTGGTCGATGTCCTTAGTTTTTGAACTTGGAAAGGTGAAAAGAGCAACAATATACCAGAACAAGACTATCAGACCTCTCATCCCACTTATATAGAAGATGTGCAAGTTAAAATAAGATGCTATACGACGAAACCTGGTTAGTGTTAAAGACGCTAGGAAAAGCATCAGGGATAGAGATTGTAAAAACATAAAAAATAAAAAATAAAAAATAAAAAATAAAAAATTCTTGATAAAACTTCGAGATGCACATACGCTAGTAATTGTATATACTGCATCAGAGAGATTCCCAAAGAACAAGTCAACATTCTCCAAAGGAGTACTGATGTCCCTGTCTGTTTTATCATCACTTGCAGAGTCAAAAGTTCTACTTTAAGATTACTGGCCTAGCCCATATGCTCCTAAGGAATGTGATTTCCATAGCATAAAAAAGAGTTCCAAACAAGCACGTACACTTCAGTACATATATTCAAGGAAACAAAAAACCCAACCAATTAGAAGACATAATATCGGAAGCCATTGGCACAAACCCAGAAATGATGACCAAGAAACAGTCTCCCGTAATAACAGAGACTATGACCGCTACTTGGGGGAAAAGGAGAATGAAAGACGAATCTTTGAGCAGGTAGCAGATTCGCTATCATTAATACTCTGCTCGGATGCAGATAAAGTATAGGTAATAACAAGCGTCAATGCCTTCATCAAACTTTCATTGCAGCCTAACAATGTGTAAAACTATGATACTACAAATGCCTCTGCCTCAGATTTAAATTAGTTTCACAGAGATTAGTCTCAAAGTATATTTAAAACCATCACAGGCAGAGGCATATTTCTCCCCCAAAATCTTTAACACGGAACCACAAAAAAAAAAAAAAAACATAGATAGCAAAGAAAAAAAACGAAAAGAAGAGATCAATCTAGGGTTTGGAGCAATCAAAATGTATTCCAAAAAACTGGATACGCAGAAACCAAAAATCTTTCGAGGAAGAAGTGGTCTGGGGGTAGGGTTTATGGCGCTTATAATTATATAGAGGCATAGAGCAAGTCAGCAAGAGGCGCAGCAATTAGGGCAAAACGGAGGCGATATTGTGTCGCAGACTCTGCGAAATAAGGGCCGTCGATATGAGAAAAAGAAAACCAAAAAGAAAATTTGAACGGCTAGCATTGACAGCCTTCAACTTTATCTAGTTTTTAATTAGCTTCCTGGGGGACATTGAAAATGCCCTTTCTTCTGGGTTCTGGAAGCCTCCAGTGGCATCGTCAAACCTATGTTCTTGGCCATTAATGACAGCCCAAGCTCCTATCCTTCACTCAGGGCCCAAGGGCTCAAGCTCCATCTCATTTTGGATGGAAAGCAAAAGGGGCTTTTGGCCCTTGATAAAAAAAACACTAGAAGGCTTGACGTCGGTTCGCCCGGTAAGTTTTCACTTGGATAGCTGACGTGTCGAAGTCATAGGAGTTCATTCGAAATGAATGGACAAGATCATTTAGGATTAATTGCACCGTCTGGGATGCGTTAGGTGTTGTGGAGGTCCCTTGTCCTCTTGGGCCTCGTCCCTCGATCTGTTAGAAGATGAGCCGCACATAAAAAAAAAAACGTTTCGCCCCAAAATGTGACAGCTCGTTGCACATAGAATCCCACTAAGTACATAGAACGAACAACGTGTCGCAACATAAGAGACGACACGGGGCAGGTTGGGCGATTGAGGACAATATTGTAACTTTACGAATGAGGACAATGCCGGATTTGGAAAGCCAATTTTCAAGGTTATTTACCTATAAGGCCCAGTAAGTACTAATCTCTAGCAGACTTTAATGGTTCTGTTTGATGAGAAGGAAAATATTACAAAAGTAGAAGTAGTACTTCTTCCGCCACTAAACAGAACTTAGGCGCAGATGCATGCGAAATTAAGTAATCCTAAAGTATAATACAAAGCTGGAACAAGGAAACAATAATTAACTGCTCGAACATTTTCGTGGGTCGACGTGAGGAGGCAGCTGTTCTAAGGAATTCCTTTCTTTCTTCCTAAAGAAAGAGAAAGTGGCCTGCACAGATTGCCTGGAGCCGGACCGCTGAATTTTATAAGATTTTCATCCATAAGAGGCAGGCCGTCCTAAAGCTAGCTTCCTGCGTGCTCATTGCTTAATCAATATATCTGAAGATGCTTTACCGAGATAAAGGAAATTAGCTAAAGTTTTCTTTAAAGCTGATTCAGGATCGACTGGATTCATTGATCGAAATTCATGGTTGAACTTCACTCCTCTCAAACGTCACTTTCGCATTGTTTTAATGCATTTTTTTTTGTCTTTACATGATGTCCTAGACGTTTTCCATTGCCGACTGAGAAGAACAACTATTTCACATTAGAGGACATCGTTTTTCACCATGTTAGTGTCTTTTCGTATGGGCAAATTTTTGTGTCAATATATGTCCCTATTTGTAATTTGTTAGGGTTATTTGGTTGAAGTATTCAAGAGATTAAAGAAGTTTCTCAAGCGTCATCCAATGGTTTTAACAAAATTATACTTGTTAAGCGATATCCGACGGTTGTAAAAAAACCTTACCTTTCAAAGCTCTATATATAGAAAAACTTAAGGGTTCTCTCAGAAGTCTCATTGAGTTGTTAGAGGCCTTCCAAAAACTCTATAGAGAATATTGTTGAGTTTCTAGAGCCTCAATTTGATAGAGAAAAACTCTTAGAGGTTGAAGGATTATTGAAGAACAAGGTTGTTCGTGCAGAATCCATAAGAAAAACCTTAGAGGTCTGAGATGAATGTCACACAGAGCGGGTCTAAGCAGGGACGATTAAATTATTACATCAGGCTTGTTAGAGTCAAGCAACTGGGATTGTCCGTGTCTGAATCACTGTTTGTAAGGATTTATTCTTAGTGAATTTCAAGTAGCTGTTAGTTCGGAGTTGTTTCTCCTTTGAATGATATTTCAAAGGTTTTCCACTTCGTCACCAAATCTTTGGCTCTTTGTATGATTGAAGTTTGTCTTTATTTTCCGCTGCTTATTTGTTGATTGTATTGATTATTATGCATATTTAGACAAAATAATTTTAGAATGTGTTTTAAAATTGTTATTGTTTTGTTAATTAGAGAGAAAACACATATCAACCTCTCTAAATGTTGTTAGGGTCTAAACCGATTTTTCACACTGTAGTTTGCATTAGCATTTGAAGTGTTTAAAGATACATATGGTTAAGGTGTTTGTAGGGTTAAACAACAGAAAGGCAATACCGGATCGTACCATTAATCTTTAAGTATATCTTAACCAAATTTCCTGTACACAATTAGAACCCAAAAAAGTTGGTCGACCAGCAAGAGAGAAAGAGATATTATATGTAAAATCTCTATATATGTGTGTGTCACCACCTTTTTCTTTCTTTTTGAATCAAACATATTAAAATCGATAATTATAAGGAGATAATGTCTAGGGAAATTAAGTAAAATGCCTCGTACAATAATTGCAAATCATACTTGGATCATGTTATCTAGATCATAACGAAGTCATGAGGTGCTACTTCATGAGCAGGAATCATACCTCTTTCTTTATGCAGAATTTCATATTTAATTAGCAGCTACATCTATTACCAAATTATCCGATGGGCCTTTCATTAAGCGAATCGGAAGCAGCAGTACCCCAGCCTCTATTATTGACCTTAGCACTGCTGAAATATTGACCCGTTTTGGACCAATCTCAAAAGCGTGCTATTAAAGGAAGAAACCAGAAAACGAGGACCAGTAATGTTTATGGTTGTTAGTTAAAGGGAGCATGTATCTAAGATAAGGGGGGATTGATACTGATAGCCGCCATCTCCATCTTTTTCAGGTTTCGCTTGCTGGCCTGAACCTGATCTATATCTCGATTCCCACCTGAAAAGAAAAATGGTATATTTTCTCATTTATTCTAGCAGCACGACCAAAAATATCGGTGAGAAAACCATACCTGAAAGAATGTGAAATGCAACGAAAAATAATCTTCGCGAAAAATTATGTGAATCTCCGTCAGATTCACGCGCATAGATTTTTTTAGAGAGAGTATTTCTTAGAGAGAGAGAGTCTCAAAATTTAGAATGAATTTCTTACTCTCAAATGAATTTCTAAGCCTTTTATAATGGTTTGTCCAGAATTGAATTGTGCTTATGCGTGAGATTTTTAGGGATCTCAAATATCGGCCGTAGGATCGTTATGAAAATTTTTTTTTCACTAAACTCCCTTATATTCTATAATCTGAATTTATGTGCTTCTAAAAGTGTGATCATGTCCATTAACATATTACAATTGACTCCTGAGATAATCAGATTGTTTTCATGAAATCCCTTTTGCTAACAATTATATGCTTATTCTTCTATCATACTATATTCCACATGAGCTAATAGGACCGGAATAATATCACTGATAAAATCTTTAACTCATATAATTCTTAATTCTCAGTCTGTATCTAGTTGGACTCTTAAAAGTTTTCAAAAATTATTTTCGCAAATAATTATTTAATATATACATTATATTATATTATATTGTATTGTATTGTATTATATTATATATATATATAAAATAAAAACCATGAAAAACATTTTTCACAAAAAACTTGTTGCGCAGCGATTTTATTTGAGTCCAAACAATCTGCAGACATAATGAATATACTGCCTCATCAAGAGACTGGTGGATTCCATATTAAGCAATTAAACAAATTCACTTACTATACACAAGGCTCAACAGTATCTAAAATATTTGATCTGCGAAGACCATCACTAAACGACTCAGTCAAAACACAAGCATATAACAAGCAAACTTGCATAACTCTCTCAGGTCTAAGGACAGCAAAAACTAATTGTGCTGAATATCATTTTCTACATCAGTGATCGTTTCCAAAAGGTATTCATATTTGATCCCATTCAGTACATGCACCCACTCGTCTGCTTAAAGTCACCACCTCAATGACGGAGTCCATCATTCTATCTTATAGAGGCACAACGAGCGTAGATCTATTTGTACATTATCATGTATCATTGTCTAGAATAAAGTGAGTTAACAAGGATCCAAAAAATTATACTCCTCGCCTCCAATTCATTAATTATTAGCTTGATTTTTCTACCATGTTACTCAACAGTATGATATCTAATGTCATTATACATACCCAAAAATAATAATATACAAGTGATCAATTAACAATAATAATTATAACAATAATTATCTAATAATCATTCAATAAAATATTTAGTTTTGAGGACATACATCTAACAATATCCAGACCCGAAGAACAGAAAAAGAAAATAATATTGCTTTTATACATATAGTTACATATATATATATATATGTATTCTTAAAGTGTCTCATTGGCCATAAATATAACCTGCTGTCCTGTACAAACCAGAAATTATGACTTTGAACATCCTTGTATTGCTCATTTCGGAGTAGTTATCATTTTCATGCAGTGACTGCTGTGACTCTGAGCCTTCCGGACGCAGACAAATTTTGCAGATCGGAAATCTTCACAAAATCTCAAGGTAGTATCCCCAAATTCGACATCCGACAGAGGCAATGGAGAGGCTGCATGTTCTATCTTTACAGGTTCAGCACCTTGGTAGCTATCAGGTTTTTGTTTTTATTGGTTTTAGCTAACAGGAATCCGTGAGAGAAAGGGAAAGAACAGAAGGAAACACGATGCCAAAATGAGCTTTCGATAACCGAGAAATGAGCACCAACGATAGTATACGTAGCTGCCACCACTGCATGTCACCTTATAATCCAAATGGCAGCACCTCCCACCCCATTCCGACATCTCGTCTCTCTCTCTCTTCCTGTCTCTTTTAATATGATATATATGGATGCTTTTATTTTATATTAGGATAATTTCATGACTGCAAAGTAGACGGAAATTAAGACTGGCTGCATCCTTCTGAGGCGGGTGATGGCGCAGGTCAATTTGTAGCCACTGCATGCGTGCTTTTACTTTTACATAGTTTATCTTTTTCCTTCAATATTATATGTATTAGTTTCCTATTTCAGTAGGACCTGAAATAGGCCATCGATCAACTGGTTCGATGGCAAAACAACTTAATCAGGAAGTTGTCCTTTCCCAGCATCATTCTTACAGTGAGCTTTAAGTCAGCTTTAGACTCAATCTCTGATTTTATGAAGAATACCCAAAAAGAAAGAAAGAAAGAAAAAAAAAAAAACTAAGACCAACTTTCACTTTCACTTCACCTGGACGCGTCCCTGGTAGCCTTCTAGTGATATTTAGGCAGGGATTGGTCGTTTTCTATTGAACACTCACATATTATCCCAATGAATTGAATTGCTGAAAAGAAAATTGATGAAAGTTAGCCGCAAATTAAGAATCGTCCAAAAGCAAAATATGCAAAAAGATAATCAAAAGATGATGACAAAGTTAAAGTCAAAAGACGACAAAGTTCAAATGGAAGGTATGGACAATGAACTATGAAGAAAAAAAGCACTCAATAGTATTTAATCTACCTCTTCTTTTCTGTTTTGCGATGAATTACTGCGTCTTTTTCTTTGTTCGCTTAATTTTTGATTATTCATGAGTTCCCACTTGCGATGCTACTTTGCAGAATCCAGCAGAGGTTTTAGCTTTTGAGAACACTATTGGCAATAAATGATCACTTGTAATAAATGAGATTGAGCTGTTTTTGGTCCTTCCAATATTGTAACAGCCTGTTCATCATTCATCACCTGGTCCTGCAACATTACCCCATGTGCATGGTTACCCGCTCTCTCTCTCGCTCTCTCTCTCTCTCTAGGGGGGAGCTAGGGGATGGCCTTCAACCTAGTAGGTGAGAAGGCGTGGGGATTTCTCTAGCATAATCATAAATTGGTCATGTGCATGGCTGATAAAAGCTCTTACGAAAGTGGACTATAGGATTTAGAAATTGGTCGGTTCCAATATGCTTTTTAAGACCTGAGCTGCTCTGGTTTGTAATAAACCTCAGCCGGTCTTGTCGTTTAGTTTTGAAATTTATCGCAGCGCGTACCCGACATCTTGATAACACAGACATCACTATATGAAATTTATTGTACTATCTGCCTTGAGTTTTGACGTACAATAAATATGTAGTTTGATCGGACTACACGATCCTTTTCTGTTACAGAAAGGATTATTGCCTAATATTTCTCGGTTACTACTGCCATTTTAGACCAGCAATAGTTAATTGGCAATTCTCGAAGCTTGGACAAGTACAATTATTTCGTTGCATGGAAGTTTTGGCCGTCCATATCCCTACACTGGACATGTTCTGGGCATTTTAGCTGCATTTTATATTTGTAGAGCAAGATCCCGTTTCCTGCAGACATTGGAAGCAAGCAAATTGATGAAAAAAAGGTTATCCTAAGTGACTTGCCTTGGAATGAAATGCAAGACTTTGAAAATCCTACATAGAAGTACACATTAGTCTAATATATTACAAGGAGTTCCTCTTAAATAAGTGATACATTACAAGGATGTCTTTTGAGGATAACTGTTAAACAAATGTTCTTACGAAACATCCTATGAAGATTTTGGTGGAAAGGATTCCATTCAACGCCGAGTTTGGTGAAAAAGCTTTAGTTCAACCACAAAGCTTTGATCTCGCCTAACAAATGAGAAATACGCACTACGGGGGAAACCCACACTGGGGTCTTTAACCGCAGTTGAATCTTGGGATCTAAAGCGAAGTTTTGCGCACCAATACATGCAAGAAAATTCAAAACCACGTGGTTTCAAGGAAAGCGCCCTGGTCTCTTAAGGACAAAAACCAATTGCACTTGGCAGTTTTAGGTCCCCACAGCTCAAAAGTGTCAGTTGCAATGACGTTGCCCGAAAAAGGACTACTGCTCCGCCGCGCATCTATTTAGCCCCCAACTCAACCCCTCTCATTCCCCTCACAAGTCACAGCAGTCTTTCTTTCGCTCGAAGGTTTGTGCTTCATATATGTGACTTTTTCATTTTATGTTGCACTTTTCAAAGTTACGGGGTTACCTGCATGGTATTGATACTCACTCCTATCATCTGCAGGGAAAATGGTACTTCTTGGTCTTCTTGTGTTGGTTTTTCTCTCTTGGGGCTCATCAGTTACTGGGTTTGTTGAAGGTAATTGGGCTGACGCACATGCCACTTTCTATGGAGGGGGCGACGCCGCTGGTACAATGGGTAAGTGACAAAGTATTTATATATGCTTTCAGGTTGGGTAATATTTTCTTATTTATGCATCCCAGGCTGATTTTTTGAAGAACTATTTCTTAGAATTCTAAAAACCAATTACATCTTGATCATATTTGCAGGCGGGGCTTGTGGGTACGGAAACCTATACAGCCAGGGATATGGAACTAACACGGCAGCTTTGAGCACAACGTTATTCAATGATGGATTGAGCTGTGGGGCTTGTTTTGAGATCCGGTGTGTGAAGGACCCAAGATGGTGCCTACCAGGCTCTATTGTGGTCACTGCCACCAATTTCTGCCCACCAAACAATGCCCTCCCTAACAATGCAGGGGGGTGGTGCAACCCTCCCCAGCAACATTTTGATCTCTCTCAGCCTGTCTTCCAAAGAATTGCTCAGTACAAAGCCGGGATTGTTCCTGTGGCTTACAGACGGTACGCAGATTGGTCGTCTTAATTTTTGCTGCATGGTAACCCAGGAGCTGCTGGGTAATATGATATCGTGACCTGGGAAAATAATAATTTTTTTTTTTAAAGAACTTTTCTGCGCCTGTATGGGCTGTAGGCACTTTCTAAACTTTGCCGGACACGCCTCTACATCTGGGCACTACTGAATAAATAATCAGTATTCCCATGGCCACAAACCAAATAAGTGCATGCAGAATAATTTATAATAATAAAATAAAAAAGAATTAACTCATAAAGGCTGTTGTTCTGAAAAAAGCAGCTTTACATCAGCTGTATGGCTCTTCTGCGCCTGCGGAAGCATTTTCCAGTACCACTTGTCTTCAGCTTTCTTTGTATGGTAATTTGGGCCTTGTTCCTTTCCTTGGCATTCTAAGAATTTTTTTGAATTAATACACAAACGAACATAGGAAAATACTCATTTCGTTTACAACTTTTTGTTTGGTTTTAGGCTACTTTCAGTACAGTACGTGTTTGTGTTTTTTGGCAGTATGTTCTTTGTATTTTTTTTTCTATATACAGTATGTTCTTTGTAAAACATGAAAGAGAGGGGGCATCTTCTTTTTGTCTACACTCCTCCCTAACCTTTCCCCCCCCCCCCCCCCCCCCCCCCCCCGGATTTTTTGATTCGTTGTAAGATAATGTAGGACCCCGTGCCGAAAGAGAGGAGGCATCAGATTCGTTAACGGCCATCCGTACTTCAACCTAGTCCTGATCACCAACGTCGGAGGTGCTGGTGATGTTCATGCTGTTTCTATCAAAGGGTCGGGAACCAATTGGCAACCCATGTCAAGGAACTGGGGTCAGAACTGGCAAAGCAACTCTCACCTTGACGGCCAAAGGCTGTCTTTCAAGGTCACCACAAGCGATGGGCGCAGTGTCGTTTCTTACAATGTTGCCCCTGCCGGCTGGTCCTTCGGCCAGACCTTTACGGGGGTACAATTCCCATGAGAAAAGAAAAAAAGCACATTTAAATGGAGGGGAGGCAAAAGAGCCTACTCCGCTATTAAGCTGAGCTAGTTATTATAAAATATATAAGCGCTAGCTAGCTGTATTAGGATAGAAGAAAAATGCAGTATTTGAGTCGGTGGGCATAGCCTTATATTTTAAGATGGCCCTCACCATTTATGAAAGTACTGAATCATGGGGAACAATCTGCTCTGCTCTCTTTTGGAAAGGCAGACAGAAAATTGGCAGCGGTAGGATTTGCCAACCTCCACTTTATATATAGTTAGTTGTATGGTTGGTTTGGTTCATGTGTTGTGCTTCATTTAGAAGCATCTTTACTTTTATAATAAGTGGCCGCTGTAATCGGGTTCTGCAGAAGGTGTAAGAATCTATTGGAATAAAATATTTACTAGTTTTGTCTCACAAATTGCTTCATCCGCGCGCCACTATAAAATATCTCTCTTCTGTGAAATAAACTAATTGTAACACTTCTGTAATCAATAAGCGGCCACCAATGAACTAGGCAACTCATGACATGCAATCACTGAAATCCACAGGATTAATCCAGTGCTTCATGGTCAACAAGTGCACCGACCTGTCGTCTGAAGCAAATTAGACATCGGAGACTTGAGGAACGTAGTGGCCCGTTTATTCCTAGGCTTTAGCTTAAGCTTAATGGGTATCTCACAAGTTTTGATTTCTTTTGGGGGTTCACGCACTGAGTCTTTTATTTTTATTTCTTTAGAGTAAAAATTCGAATAGCCATTTTCATGTATTGGGTTAAGACGGACTTTCACCTAATATCTGTATAAGTTAGGTTTAACACTACGATAAATTCTAGAGAAATTGATCAACTCACTGATCAGTTTCTCATTTAAGACATTGACCAACTCACTAATCAGTTCCTCGTTTAAGTCGTGTAAGCAGTGGTTTAAACCGTGAGTGTGTGCTTAATCCACACTCTCAAGGGTCGCCGTTGCTACTTGAGCTACCCAAGGAGGTTCACATTGATTTCATTCCGCTGTAATTAACACGTGTCAAGCCAGGCCCATCTAGTGCGCCTAAACAGCGGAGGAGCCAACACGTTGGTGCGACACTTCATTATTCATGGCTTGGCTTTCATTTGATTAGAGCTAGCGGTGGAATTAGCAATCTGCTGAGCCCACTACTACTCAGGCTATTGGGCTTAAACTTGGCTGTTTTAAAATGCAATGGACATTTTCCATTTCAAAAGGCCCTTTCGAGTGGCTAAAAGTTTTGGGCTTAAGTTGAACGGGCGATTTGAACATGCGATTTTGGTCCGTGTGACAAAAACAAGGTATCATCCACAATCTGTACTCAGCCTGTGATTAAATATTGGGTCAGTCGAAGGTTGTGTTTGGTTAGATGGAAAATTGAGAGAAAGGAAATGGGAGTTGTTGGCAAGGAAACGCGTGAGTTGCAAGCCCTTCTGGCACCAAAGAGAGAGACAGAGATATTATCAGCGGGTGGGACCACTTTTGTTACAGTTTGAAAGAGCGGTTACAAACGTCATTTTGTTAAGGCAAATTTGTAGTTATAAAATAAATGCCGCCTCAATAAATAAATGCCACAAGAAAATAGCAAATCAACTTAGCCCAACGGTCTTTGATTCCTTGGGCCTCAGATATCTTCAGCTAAGATGTGATGCAATTAAGCCACTTGTCGTGCAGTGATTGGGTAGCATCATGTTAAAAATCTTGTTTCGTGGCAAGGAAACTGACCCCACAGCATCATTTTCAACCAACCACAACAAAGAAATAGATCTACGGATATGGCACCAAGATAAAAGGATAAGGTCCGGTATATCCCATTGGCTAATCCATAGCTCGAAACACATCTCCACCGTTGGATCCCAAAAATCAAGCAAACCAACCGTCGACTTCTGAGGATGAACCAGAGCCACAAGCACACCCTTGAAATGAAAATGCAAAGCCATGCACAAGACACTACGCTTTCAGTTCACTCTTCTGCCACCATCACCACCGAACCTTTCTCCCCACTGATTCAGGTTGGCAAAGATGGCCACCGTCACAACACAAGCCTCGGCCGCCGTCTTCCGGCCTTTTGCCTCCAAGTCCAGGTTCCTTATTGGGTCTTCTGGAAAATTGACTAGAGAGGTGTCCATTAAGCCGGTGGCTTCCTCATCCTCTTCTTCGTTCAAAATTGAGGCCAAGAAAGGTGAATGGTTACCGGGGTTGGCTTCACCAGGTTACCTTGATGGCAGGTACGTATATAAATAGTTGTAACGTTTTTATCAAACATGTAGGGAGTAGGACACTAACTTGGCGTTGACCGGAAAAGAACTTGCTTATGTGTTAAAAAGGACTTTAAATTCAGCCAGTGTCTAAAACTAGTACAAACTTTTCAGTCTTCCGGGTGACAACGGGTTTGATCCTCTGGCACTTGCTGAGGACCCAGAGAACCTGAAATGGTTCGTTCAAGCCGAGCTTGTCAATAGTCGCTGGGCTATGTTGGGTGTGGTAGGAATGCTGCTACCAGAAGTTTTCACAAAGATTGGGATCATTAACGTCCCAAAGTGGTACGATGCTGGGAAAGCCGAATACTTTGCGTCGTCATCGACCCTCTTCGTGATTGAGTTCATCTTGTTCCATTACGTCGAGATCAGAAGGTGGCAAGACATCAAGAACCCGGGAAGTGTCAACCAAGACCCCATCTTTAAGCAATACAGCTTGCCCCCGAATGAGGTGGGATACCCGGGTGGCATTTTTAACCCACTTAACTTTGCACCCACTGCTGAGGCCAAGGAGAAGGAGCTTGCAAATGGTAAACGTTTGAAACCTGTTTGATTTTCAGCTCCAGTTTTCGAGATCTAGACTAATCATTGTTTGAATGCGTGCAGGGAGATTAGCAATGTTGGCATTCTTGGGGTTTGTGGTTCAATACAATGTGACAGGACAAGGACCATTTGACAATCTCTTGCAGCACCTCTCTGACCCATGGCACAACACCATTATCCAGACGCTAAGGGGCTACTAAATCCGTTAAAGACGACATGAGAACCTTTTCATTTATTCTGTTACCACTAGGGAGGGGCTTTTGCTTGAGATTTGGCATCAATGTGAACAAGTATCTATGTACAGGGGAACTGAAATGATCGTAATATCACCATGCAGATTGCAGCGACTACTTGGCAGTCAGATTTTAGTATCTAAAGTAAGAAATTGAGGACACCTACAACTCCTATATCTTTGAAATTCAAATTACATTTGTGTTTGCTCATTCTCCACAACAATTTAATCCCTTGGTTGGGTAATTGGAAACTATTGTCAGGAAACATTGGTATTACAAAGCCGTGAAGAAAACAACAAAAAGATTTTAATTTACTGATGAACCTATTAACTATCATGAGTACAACATATACAGCTATATGATATCATTTACCAAACGGTAACCAAATGAGCTCCTGTACATCACTCAGAGTGCTCTTAATTAATCTCTGTCTCGATCAAGCGTGTGCAGTAACTCCAGTAAACAAGATCTATAACCCAGTCCTCAAATGCAATGCAAAGAAACGTTTCATTCAGCTACCATCATTTGTCATAGAGATGAAGGTTAATGTGCCTCATGAGAGTCAATTTGGCTGCTGAAAGAGAGAATGAAAACAATAAGGTACTGCCGTGCGGGAAGGCGAACTCGATTACCTAAATACTCGAGGCCAGAAATAAGCGGAAGAGATACAAATTGAACAAGATCATCATAAGCAATTGAGTGTTTGCTTGTTCTTCAATATTACATGAAGAACAATAAAGATATCATTCAAGTACTTAAAATTGAACCTCAACAAATGGTATACGGTAATATAATTTACTACAGTTCTTACACTTCTTAATTTTGAACAAATAGTTTATCTACCAGTTCTGAGAACAAGTGTTTTGGAAATGTATCTCTCCTCTTCAACAAAATCCAGAGGTCTGAGGGATATACAAAGTACGAACAGTATGAATGCAACAATGTGGATCTTAGCAACGCCTGAAATTTGAGGTTTCAACAATTTACGCCAAATGTGACGGACTTGGTGGTTTGAACCCAAAAGTGACATTGACCTCATAGTTTGGAAGTGCAAAGTGATTTTTCCCCAATAATATTTCAACTCATCCAACGGACATTTTTGGGCTAAGCAATACTTTCAAGTGGTGGAGTTGGTCAAAAAATTTCTTTAGAGTTGGGAAAAAAAATAATGAAACTGTGGAATGAAATTCTCACCTGCTGGTAGGCATTCTGATTGTATATGGCAATGGCACAAGGCCCGGATGAAGAAAACCATGTTTGATGTCGTCTGTCACACAGGGATCTAGGTGGTTCGAAGTTGCTATAAACTTGAAAATCCACAGGATTTTCCAGTGAGTTCATCTCCATCTCAGGCATCAATTTCTTATCATCCGGCAAATCTGAACTATTGTATAAAGGGTATGCATATTGCTCACCAAATTTCACATTTAAACATGCAGTCCTACTTAAATCATCCACGGAACCACCTCCTGAGTTCATTTTAGTAACTTCTACTGAGTTGTCAGTGCTAAAATGACCAGAATAACCAGGAAACGAAACATCTGAGGAGCACTCAACATATCTGTCAGAGGAGAATAAGAACATAAAACTTAACAGAAGTCCGGCAATGGATTAGACAAATGGGCAATGAAAAATGTAATATTTTGCCAGTTCAGCAATCACAATAACGACTGATAACATAGTTCTCAATAGATATTAAATGTACTCTTAGCAATTACTTGTAAGAAATATTGCTAAAAATAAAGAATCGTTTTAGTCAAGTCGAACACAGAGTCATACGTCCAAAAAGGACAGTCAAGACATCTGCATTGGATATGATTAGGCCAAACTTACCTAAGCGGCAGGAAGTTTGGCTCACTGGGTCGCATCACACGTTGATTGTCATCATTTGGAAACCATGACAGAGAGTGGGTTTCTTGAACACCACCAACTATCATAGATAATGGCATCCTGTTCTGAAAGTACCAGGCAGACAACTTCATTTAAGATTTCTACCATCTAAGACCGAGGAAGAGACAAAAAAACAAGTGGCGGGGGGCTAACTAGCTCAACCTTTAATTACCTGGGCAGTGCACGCTAATGATGTTAGTTGGAGTTTCCCCAAATTTTCCTGCCAAGAGAAGAGCACTAATATAACTCTATTGGTTAGTATTCCTCAGGGAATCATACACAAGTATCATCCAGGGCAGGCTGATTAACTAGCTGTTTTCTCCAGTATCACCCAAGGCACGCCAGGCACTCACCTAGGTGTTCAGGTAAGTTGAGGCGAAGCACCTACCGAGATGCTTGTCTAGGTGCTTGCATAAAGTTCAAGGGCATCAGGCAAGTACCTTTGTAAAATTTCCGCTATTCACCCGCCTTTTTTCATTCAATTTTCTATTCTCTCTCTCTCTCTCTCTCTCTCTCTATCCTCTGGGAACCACAAATAGACATCTCTGTTTCATTTCCTGCCCCTGCCCCCCTTTCCCCAGTTCTACTCTAACACATTTTCCATGGTGTTGCTTACGCAGCACCGGAATTTTTTTGTTTTTCGTTTGCCTTATCTTGATTTACTTTTTTAAAGCATTTTCTTTTCAAAACATGTACTTCATAGCCCATGTTTTCTCCACTGCAAAACGCATAAAAATTATGTGTTGGATTCAACTCTCTTTTTCCAAAATAAATTCTACCATATTGAAATTGAGCACTTTTTGTTTAAAAATTTAGTTGCTGTCTATTTTATTTAAAATACTCCTTTATGTCAATCAAAATCTAAAACACTTTTTTTTTTCTTTTAAAGAAAAGTAGGTAGCAAAATACCTAATCTTATCTTCATTTCTTTCACTAAAACAGTACAAGTTAGCAATAAATATGATGTTGAACTAGATTAGTCTTTATTACTTTAGATTATAATTTTGAGTTCGTAATATGTATACTACATGTAGACATTGACTCCTTACTTCACTTTCACTCTGGTGATTTAGCACCTTACACCTCAGGTAATAGAATGGTGCCTTGAGGTCACGTTTTGCCTTTAACAACACTAGTGTCCACCCTCTACCTTTGAAAGTATACAGCATCCCTGGCAAGTCATGATGCCATCAAACTCCCTAACATAGTATTTCTATCTCAAACGATGCTAGAATCAACTTTTTTTTGTGATGTAAGAACTAATGACATTCACCTCTAGAAAGAGTCACTAACCTAAAGGACAGAAGTAATCCCGGGCACATCAATGCAACTCTATCATATGATGGCATGAAGAAATATCATACCTTCTGTAGCCTTATTTGGGAAATTGACTCTCTTAGCAAGTCTTCCATCTGCCTAAGATGTTCTACATTGCCGATTATACCCGGATCACTCCAACAGCTGAAGAAATGGTACGAAAATTTCAGATTATTATATGATATATTCAAATGATACGGGGGATTATATTAGTAAAAACTAGATGATAGTTCTTATAAACAAACAACTCCTTGGAATCCACTTTGTGGGGAGTCTGGGGACTGTCGACGAAGAAGCAAAACCAGACATCATAAGCAGAATGATCAAGTGTAACTTTGCTATGTAAGGGTGGCCCGCTTTATAAGATTTTGAACTTTGAACTTTCCACAAAAACCACAGAACAAGAACGGAAGTTTCAAAACAGATGGAAGATCATATAATATGAGAGGAATATACGTTAATGCACCATGAATTCCCTAGACAGCCACAAGACAATTTTGCTGATTCATCTCATTGAAAATGAGATGTCAGCTGATAACAGAATGTGACATTAAAAATCTAACCACCTCCAATGTGCGTCAATTGTTAAAAATGAGAATTTAGTTCAACACAGGAAGTAAGTGTAAGGTAGACATCAAATGGAAAAAATCAGAATGATTAAATATTAATGAATTTATTGTGGAGACAGTCTTGCAACACAGCACATGAAAATTAAACGACATTGTGACAACCACAACACGATATTCAATAAAAATACTTCTTTTTTTTGTGTAGCCCTCAACTAGAAGAACAATACGAAACTCAAAGGACAATTTTAAGGGATAATGTAGACCCTCCAAAGTTTTTAACCCTGAGCACCAAAGGCATCAGAAACTTTTATTCTATAAAAGAAAACTTCAAGTAATATACTGTAGATATATGGAGCTTTTACTACATATCTATCTAAGCCTATGATCCACAGTACCGAATAAAAAAAATCAATACTTTAAGAATCAAGAGCCCCAAATGTGCACCTCAGTCGCTTTTGCATTCCTGTTAGTTGAGCTTGCAATACCCTTAATTGATTACTCAATTCCTGCAAATTGGTATTTAACCCCAAAGCAAGAATGAATCTTAAACTACACTGAATTATGTTGATTCTGGTAAACAATTTGTACCTCAACTGTCTGACTGCTGCAAGAGAAAGTAAAAAGGTGAAGCCAACTCAGATCTGTTTGAAGGGTTTTACAACAACAGAAATCAGAAACTCGATCAATATATTCTTACCTTGAACCCAGAAAATCTTCCACCTTTACATCATGGTCCAACTTCTTGAAGGTTTTTTTGAGTGTCTATATTATCAAAGAGAATATTAAAATGAAGGCATGAACGGCCTATAGAGGGACTATTGTTCCAAATTTAGGTGATATAAACAGAAGAACCACAGACAAATATTATATTTGCAAGGGTGAGGCAAGACAGTCATACTTCAAGGCTCTCCAATTTCCTGTTCCAGCAAATTAAAACATCACCTCTCTGTAATGCATTCAAAATTCAACCAAGCAAATGATTCAAAAGAGTACAAAACTTAGATCAACTTTCGGCACACCTTTTTGCCCTTTCCTGTGGTGTTAATTGTGCAAACTTCGCAATAACTTCTGCAAAAGTTCTGAGATGGAAAAGAAACAACTGCAGATTAGTAAGTATGGAATACAGAAAACCCAATTTTAGCCTTTCTCATAACGGTTTTACAATATTGCGTCTGCCATTTAAAGTCACTTGCATATTGCGAGGAATGTCTGAGGAATATATGATACCGATTTATCCCCCAATGAAGTGCAAATCCTGCCTAAAATGTTCTCCATCTAGTAGGAATCTCTTTACTCCGACTTATAAAAAAAAAAAAAAGGAATCTCTTTACTCTGTACTACATGGACCCTAAGTTCGTGAAAGACAAAGAGTGCTGGAAATAGCACCTCACAAAAAAACTAGAGGCGCGAACAGAGCCTCTTATGAAATATATGGAAAAATTTCCTCTTTTTTAACACATATAATCTCTAATGTAGCTTCAGTGTGCATTTCGAAAGTGGGAACAAAATAACGAATACCGCCCGGTCAAATAGCAAAGGATATCCAGTTACACTACCTGTGCTCTCCTTGATATAAAGTAGGCCTGCCCGTAGGAGAAAACATGAGAAGAACAAGATCTATGTCGCATAGTACCGCTAATTCCCTAGCTTTCTTCAAAATCCCATGTCTCCTTTTCGAATAAGTCACTTGACGTTTGCTAGTACTCTCTAACCTCTTTATCTTGAGCTTCACCCTTCCCATCCTGTAATCCAACAAGCAAATTTTCTTAATATTCCCGTAACAGCGCCTACCCATAATTCTTAAGAGAAATACTCTGTGTTCTTCCTACTTTTTCCTAAGTTTTTCTGGGAATGAATCCAACGGTTCAGGATTTCTGAGTATGTGGGGTCACTTCTAAAATTAATCTTAAGCTGCTAGATTTTCCTAGGAAAAACCTAGGAAGAACCCAAGAAGGGCACCAAGCATTTCTCAATACCTAATGTCTAAGAGCAATTGAATTTAGCAAATCATCGAATCCAACTGGCTCACTTTAATTTTGCAATGAGAATACACCTCCAAAGACAGGCTTTTATTCCCGGCAGCACCGCCATTACATAACCATATGGTGAAGCCCAAAAAATTTAAAATCCCAGTGCTCAGAAAATCAAGAAAATGTAAAGCTGTCAATGTTTGAAGCTGTGGACATGACAAATGACCCAACTTAATTGTGCCCCATCATCGAATTTTTGTTTTCGTATTAAGCTGTGCTATGTTCTTATAAAAGAACATAGCATCGCTGAATACAAAAACAACCAGCCAAATAAAACCCTTGTGTTTTTAGTGCAACACAACGTAGAAAGTACGAAACGAACACTAAAAATACACCTCAACGAAAAAAGAACATACGCAGGGGCTACTCAACAAGGAAAAGAGATGCGCAATGAAGCAATCGTAATACAGTTAAATAATAAACCCAGAAAGGAGAGAGAGAGAGAGAGAGAGAGAGAGAGAGGGTTAAGGATATCATCAAAGCTTACAAAATTCTTCAGGAGAGGTCAAGCTGAGATTTCGGTCGTTGAAACGAGCGTAACCAACTAACAAGAAATTGCGCGTATAAATAGTGTGAGAGTGACTCGAGAGGGGGTGACTAATACCTGGGTTCTAGACTAAAAAGCATGTCTTAAAGTTAGAGTTATCCAAACCCTCTTATTAAGTCTTCTAATTAGGTTCTCTTAAGTAATGTGAGATCTCAACAATCCTCCAGCCTTCGAAGACCAATGTCCTCGTCGTCTGCGTCTCCCACATGACCTCTATAGGAGGCTTTTACCGGACTTGGGCCTACTTGACCCGTATCTGATCTATAGGGTCGCAGAAAATGGGTTCATGTAAGTCACCACATGGCCTAGAAATGATGCATGGGCCATCAATTGATGAAGACCTGGATTCTAGACTAAAAGACATACCTTAAAATTATAATTATTTAAGTCCTCTTATTAAGTCTTCTAATTAGGTTCTCCTAAGTAATGTAGGATCTCAACAAAGGAGGAAGCGGGGTAGAGAGAGAAGTTGACAATGAAATTTGTTCAATCTTGGGCGGACTTGGATTACCTGAAATTAACTACGAAGTCTTAACACGCCATTAGATAGTTGACAGGATATTAATGAATTTATCTAATAATTTTTTATTCAATGACCCGTTAAAATCCATTAGATAATTTCCGAGAAAATCTCTATCCTGATTGGACTAGGCACGTTTTCTGTGCATGCCTCGATGAACTTAAAAAATCATAAGAGGCAAATTTTCACCGGGTCTGTCTCCATTTTGTTGCAGGTTCAGTTATTCGACTTATTTCAATTCAAGATGTTAATTCCGCATCCTTTTCAGTGTTCAGATTTTCTTTATTATCTAATTTTTTTTTCAAAATAATATACTTTTGGGGTGACTTATATGAAAACTCTATCCTATTTGATTTGACTGTGTTCTATTTTGGAAAATTAAAAAAAATATATATCTAATGTAATTGTCGTTTTAATCATTTGAGAAATCCATTTAATTAAACTCTCAACAGGTCGTTTATACTTTTTTTAAAACAATCTTTTTCCTTTTAATTCTCCTTAGGAAGGAAATCTCTTGGCTTGTTGTTACAAATAATTATAGCGGCGCAGATGCTCGACATAAAAAGACAGCCTTTTGTCCGGCCTCTTGACTGCAGTCTGCCGTAGCGTGATACACCCATTCCCACTGTTCTGTCCTTTTCTTCGTCTATTGGGCTCCTTGATTTTAGGGAGTGCCGGATCGCTTGGGTTTCTAAGCGTTGCAATGTTTTTGCCCACAAGCTTGCTCAATGGGCTGCTAGTTCGGGTTATGTTAGTTTCTTTTCACTTTCTAGCATATCCAGGTTCGTGACATGCGAAACTATTTCAATTTTTCCTAATTTGATGTGATTTATTCAGCAAAAAACAAAAAACAAAAAAGAGTCTGTTGGCCAAGAACTCGAAACTTTCCGGTTTTTTGGAACTTAGAAATCTATTGGTATCAGTTTCTTGTTTTGTTTTGTTTGTGATCTGTTGGCGTTGTGTAGATAACTTGTGGTATTTATCAAATGAGATTTGAAGAAGCATTAAAAAGGTTTGAAAAGGCTATACAATATTGCATGCATGTTTAAATGAGACGAAGTAATTGCATAATCGCAGGAAAATCACTTGACAAGCTCTTCCTTCTTCCCAGCTTCTTCCAACTCCCGCAGTCCTCCAACCTTCTGCTCAATCTCCTCGATCAGCTCCTCACGCCATAACTCAGCTCTTGCAGATTCTTCAATGTCCTCTTGCTGCGAAATTCCAACAAAATTAAGGAACAAGCAACAAATGAGTGCAAACACGACCGGAGTAACCAGAAAAATAAGGAAAATGTTGCCAAAATTTCCAGATGGAAGCTTCTGACAATAGATGGCCAACATACATACCCACTAGCTGGAAGCTGGCCTAAGTTCAAATTCAAGCTGTTATTTGATACCTTTAACCTTATGTGGAAGATACAAATGATAAGCCTTTTGCAACAGAGATTTTCTCAGCAGATTTCCTCAAGTTATGAAAAGAGTAAACAAACAAGTTTCCAGATACCAAGTGGCACAAAGATGACAGAAGTTCAGAAAGAACGATATCTGTGGTGGATTGTCGTTGTTAATTGCTTAAAAGGCTAATTCAGACTACAATATTGCAAGGTTTCATTGAGAACAACGAGTTAAGGCAGCAGAGTACCTTCTCATAGAGCCAATTTCCAGTACCATCTCCCCCATCCTTCCTATATTCCTCTGAATCATAGAATGCATCCTACACATGAAAAACCATGTTATAGAAACTACTAAAACAAATCTTCAGTAATGAACCCAACAAGGGAGTGGAATGGAATATGCTTACCTTCATGGAACCAAAGAAGAAGCATCCCCAACAGGTAAAAATCATGTAAAAAGCATCTACAATAGATAGGGAAGTGGAAAGCCAAAACGAAATAGGAAACAAATTAATTCAGCTGTCATAACAAAGGGAAACGAGGAACTGAGTATTAATGGAACACTTACAGACATTCTTTATGGCTTGATCACTGAGATGCACAATTGATTTATGGATTATGACGTCTCTTTGGCCTTCCACATGCTGAACTAGAACTGCCATCAGATGCCAATCAGGGAGAGCAGTTGCTTTAAATAAAGAGGATCTTCTGCTCTTCCGGCCTCCCACCTACCGCAAAGAAAATACAAAAACATGATGCGAATACAGATGGAACTGACCGGTGGACAAGGATTTCTATTTGTTTGGCTCCTGAGAAACAACAGATTCTTTTCTCTCTTTCCTCAATCTTCTCAGAAACCAAACACCCGCAATCAGTACGGGTTACGCCGTTACGGTTAATGATATTGCGAAATCTACGAACGACCCAAAATATTTAACCACTTGCCCGAAAGGACTTACCTGCTGCCACCCGCTGAAAAGTCCAGAGCTCGAACACTGTCTAAGCTGCAAAAGCAAGCCAAATACTTGGTTTCCAGCATTTGAATCTTACATATGCATCTACATTGAAATCATACAAATGGAAACCAGATTTACCAGTCTTGAACATGGCGCAGTGTCCAATTTCGTTGTCTGGACGGAGCAGTGAAGATGTGGTTTGATAATGGGAAAACCCATGACAGCTTCAGCCATGTTGTAAATGGGAGTTTGTACGCCCGAGTGCGGAAGTTTTCGTTGCTATTTTGAATCCTGGTGTTGTGGGAGGGAGAGTGGATAAGGGAACATTTGCAACCACCCTTCCATTGTACCCATGACTAACTGGATATGGGCGAATTCGCCACAATGTTTGGACCAATGCCTCAGTATATTTGGTCCAAAAGGCTCAGTATATTTGTTACCCGTCTTCATGAACAAAATATTATTGTTTGATAGATTCAATTTCATAACTCCATCTAAAGTGAAAGTGCCATTTACTAAAGGGGAAATGCTTATAGTTTCAGGCTTCTCGGATTGCTTCTAGGAGTAGACAAATCTATAAATTCCTACCATTTATCACAGGCCCTTTTTAAATTTCTCAAAAGTTCACAGATGTTCTGATATCTGCTGTCTAATGTCCTTAAAAGTTGGCCCAAGTTGGCCCATTAGTTCAGAACAAGTCAGGGAGGCCCTACAGTTTTGCAGTGGGCTCGTTTCAAGTTGAACGAGCTCTACCCATATCTTACATCACCTTTGACTTCAACATTTTTTTCTTTCCTTTTTTTATTTAGAGATCCAGATTTTCTGCCATTTGTGTTCTAATTGATTAATCCAATTTAAAAAGAGACGTGGTTCCTATAATATTTAATAATATTATATTAAAATATTTGATAATACATGTGTTGGTATTTTTCTTAAATTAGATCATTTAATTCGGTTGCTAAATAAGAAGATTTTAACTCGGTTTAAGTCTATCCTATTCACAGTCTCTGAAATTAAATTATCGATTTGAAGTGTGAACACACGAATCTCAATCTTGAAGTCAATCTAATTTGGAAGCTCAGAGTAGACTTTCCTCCCATAAGAAATATTTTGGGGAAAATACACTTTTCACCCACAAACTACCGGAGTAGTGACACATTGCACCCCAAACTACATCTTTAAGACATTGCACCCTCAAACTACCAATGTTATATATTTTGCACCCTAAACTACCCACTTTGACACATTACACCCTCCAACTACTAATATTAAACACTTTGCACCCTCATTTGACAATAATACCCTTGAAAAATTAATGAATTGACAACAATATCTAAGGGCATTATCATCATTTTAGTTTGAAAATTTGATAAAGGGTGCAAAGTGTTAAAAATTGGTAGTTAAAGGGTGCAATGTGTCAAAATTGGTAGTTTAGGGTGCAAAGTGTAAAATATATGGTAGTTCGTGGGTGAAAAGTGTATTTTCCCCAAATATTTTTAAGCGGGTCTCTGTATAGCTTTATATACTATTTTCCATTTTCATCCCTTTTCCTATTTCTATCCGTCTCTTATCATGATTATTGCTTGAGGAAACTTTTTATTTATGAATAGCAGCAGAAATCTTTATTTATTGTTTGTCTACCTAGAAAGAGAAAAAATAAGCATTAATCAAAGAATTGGTCAAAAAATTAGGCAAACAAATACCCCATAGTGGATTGCGACAACCTATAGGGCGATTTGCATGACTTAGGCATAGGTTAGCAATCTTCGACGAGAAAGAAGCTTCCTTCCAAAAGCCAAACAAGGGAAAAGAAGAAAAACTGGGAACCACGTTAAAATAAGAAAGAGAAATTGTCTGCATCGAGCTGCACGGTGAAGGACAATTCCAACGAGCTTCTAGGCTCTGGTTTTCTGCCATTCCATCTTCTTATCCTCCTTTATATACCCACCTTCCTTCACTTCTGGTTTCTCACAAACTTTCCCACGGAACTTTCTATTCGTAACCCCAAACTACCCTGTTTTCCTAGAACAAACAAAATTTGATGGGCGGAACCGGACTGCTTGATCTTGAGAGGCACTTTGCCTTCTATGGGGCATACCATGGCAACCCAATTAACATTCTCATACACACTCTCTTCGTGTGGCCAATATTCTTCACATCCCTTGTTCTCTTGTACTTCACGCCTGCTTTCTATGCTCCTCCCTCTCAATTTGGGGTTTTCCCACTTGGGTTCCTGGTTTTGAATTTTGGTTTCTTGTTGGCTCTGGTCTATGCCGTGTTCTATGTGGCTTTTGATAAGAAAGCCGGGTCTTTGGCGGCTTTGCTGTGTTTTCTCTGTTGGGTTGGAGCGAGTTTGCTGGCTAATCGGCTTGGTTTCTCGCTGGCGTGGAAGGTAAGTATTTTCAGTTTCAGTTTCTTGACTTTATGTTCTGCTTGGTAGCTGCGAAAGCGTGGGAAAGGAAATATCAGTTCTGTGGGCGGTAACCATTTCATCTTCTGGGGTGCGATTGTTTGGCTTATTTGAGGAAACTAGAATAATAAGATTATGATATTAACGGAATGTGAAATTTCGGATTTGCCTGATTATCTCGGCATACAAGCTGAGCGGAATTAATTTCAGGTGGGTTCTTTTTGTACTGTTCCTGAGTGATCTTCGTCTGTATAAACTAGGAGTTTTTTCTTATTGATTTGTTTGTACCATTGGATTGGGATCCATGTGGTTAGGCTGGTGTTTGGTTGAGAAGAGTAGGAGACGGTTAGGTGTCATCTTTAAGGCTACTGTCTAAGCCTGCTATTGCTTTTTAGTACATACCCTATATCTATATTGACATTGATTTCATTTCGGTCATTTAGCTGTACTTTTGTCTGATGTGTTGCATAAGCGAGTTTCTCAGTGTTGTCTAAGATAATGTGCTTGGTTCTTTGCTGGTATGGATCTGTATAAGGTATCGGTCTGTAGATCATAGAACTCCTATCAGTCAGGAAATGCTTTCTTCTTTTCGTCTGCTCCGCACCAAGCAACTTTTTCTTGAATTATCATGTTATTGTCATGTGTTACAATCCTGAATAATAAGATATTGGTGTTGTTTGGAAGGCTACGGTCAGAATTAGATAGTGGTTTGACTAGTCATTGAGAAAGAGTGTAACACATGAGCATATAAGTTGAATATTTCCACAACCATTAGAATGCAATTCTGAAATTTGCCGTGATCCTTAGACCAGAGTAACTGAAAATCTAATGGAGCTGTGTTATCCACTTGATTGTGGTAATAATAAACAGCTGACCTCACTTGAGTTGCTTGACCAGCTAGAATGTCTGTTTTTTTTTTTTTTTTTTTTGTTTTGAAGTAATTGGTAGGAGTATTAATTGGAACTCCAAGAAAAAGTTTTGGTAACCAGTTAGGGGTACTTTGATTCACTCTCCTTGTAGAAACCAAGTTTTCAGTTTATATTTATGTTTGTCATCGAATCTTTTAATGTTGGAGTCTTTTGGTGTTAAAAAAAGGAGTTACATCGGTAGTTTGTTCTGCTTATGTTGCTAGCAAAATAGCTTTGACATTGGTGCATATTAGATAGTTGGTTTGTGACATTGAAGTTCAGATGTGGAGCATATGGTAGACAGGAGTATGGAAAGAGAGATTTAGGTGAGTAAAAACAGCATGTAGAGAACTTGCATTCATGGGAAGACACATAAAAGAAGGCTTCTCCATCAAAACTCGGACTTCGAAACAATAATTGAACAAAATGTTTGACGAACTTTCTTGGAAAATTTTGTTATCCCTCTTTCCAACCAAGAGAAGTCTATGGAAGCACCATTAAATTAATTTGGTTTGTCACTATGTTTGAATGGTAGTTTGATAGTGCGACATACCTTCTGGTACTTTGTGCTTCTGCTACAATATCTCTGACTTCGTGGATAGGGTGACTTCCTTTTCAGTCTCAAGTGAAATTTTCTTACACATATTTGTTTGAGATACTTAGGTTGTGTAATGACTAGAAGTCATGTTTTTGCTTCTCTTTAAAACCTGGAACACAGTGCCCCGGGATGAATCTTCAGTGGATTTTTGTGAACCCCCCCCCCTCTTCCCTCTCCTCCTTTCTTCTTCCTTTCTTTCATTTTTTCCTTCGAGCAGAGGACAAATTGTTGAACGGCCAAAGTGACGTGTTCCCTTGAGATCATTTTACTTTCTCAGATTTCAGAATTGATCAGTCGGGTCCTTGTTCCTACAAGAATTCATCACTATAGGACTGCTGAAGTACAACAAGTCCATTTTTGGGCATTTCCTCCACATATGGTTAGAGCTAACAGATTCTAACTGTCTATGTCAATTTTCAGGTCGTACTAGCAGCTCAGTTGATTTGTTGGACTGGACAGTTTATTGGTCATGGGGTTTTCGAGGTGATTACCTTTCTCAAGCATGATATATTTTTTCTATTTTCCTCCCATGTTGAGCACATCCCTCAAATGTCTTTTTTGTTCATAGAAACGAGCACCAGCTCTCCTGGACAATCTCCTTCAAGCCTTCCTAATGGCTCCTTTCTTTGTACTGCTTGAGGTAGTTATTTCTAATCCTTGATTAAATTCAAGAATGCTTTTTCTCATTTCTTAAATAACTGGGTATCATATTCTTGTTGGTTGGCAGGTTCTTCAGACATTGGTGGGATATGAACCATATCCAGGGTTCCATGCAAGTGTGAAAGCCAAGATAGATGCAGAACTAGAGGAATGGCAGAGCAAGAAACAAAAGAAAATTTCCTAAGCCTGAACATCTGTTGGCCGTTACTTTCGCATAATCCTTTGTAAAGGACAAAGTTGGTTGGTATCCGTATATTATTCAACCAATGTGGAGTTCCTGATGCATTTTCATATACTATGTACCTCTTAATAGAGCTCAAGGACCAGTTTCCCTTGAATGTATGTCTACTCTACGAAATCTAATGTGGTGCCAAGTGAACAACGTAAAGGATTTCTCGTGTTAATGAACTATAGCGTTACATACAGAATCTCTCCTTTGTAACTAACGGTCTTCAGTCTCCCTCTTTATCCTCGTACCAGCGGCAGCATGAATGGCAATTAGACTATTACCAGGCTCTGGTTTCTGAACTCCCCTGTTCTGCATTGCTTTTCTCAGTGTCGTCATTTCATTCCATTGACCTGCACTAGCATAAATGTTTGCAAGTAGAGCATAATCGCTGCTATGATCTTCTAACTCCAATAGATGGCTCCTCACCTTCTCCCCAAGTTCAACATGTCCATGGATCCGGCATGAAGCCAACAATGTCCTCCATATAATGGCATTGCGTTCCATTGGCATGCGCATTATCAACCGGTAAGCCTCCTCCACAGAGGCGGATCGTCCCAACATATCCACCATGCATCCATAATGCTTTATTGTTGGTTGGATGTGGTATTCTTTGCTCATAACATCAAAATATCTTCTACCATCATCTGCCATTCCTCCATGGCTACAAGCAGACAAAACTCCCAAGAAAGTGACATCATTTGGCGTTTCAGTTTTTTCTTCCACCATTTTTGAGAAAGTCGCCAATGCCTTATCTGTATTACCATGTGCTGCAAGACCTAGAATCATCGTGTTCCACGATACTATGTTCTTCCCTTTCATCTTATTGAAAATCTCATATGCTTCTTCAACCGCTCCGCATTTTGCATACATGTCAATAAGTGAATTGGATATCGATACAATGTTTCCAAGGCTAGTATGATTAATGCGGGAATGAACCCATCTCCCAAAATCTAACGCACCCAATGCTGCACACGCTGAGAGGATCACAACTAATGTAGCTTTATCAGGCTCTATGAAGCTATGCAGCATCCTCAAGAATAGATCAAGTGCTTCCTTGCACCTCCCACAATAGACATGACAATCAATAATAGTGTTCCATTCCACTAAATCTGGGCCGGTTATTTCTTCAAACAATCTGCGAGCAGTTTCGATGTCGCTCAACATGCCATACATATGAATCAGTGTGTTCCTCACATAGACATGAGATTCCAGACCATGTTTCATTGTATCACTATGTATCTGTTTTCCCAACATAACAGACCCCAGTTGTCCACAAAACTTGAGCAAGAAAGAGAAGGTGAAATTATCTGCCAGCTCTCCTCTCTCTTGCATTCTCTTATAGAACACGAAAGCCTTCTCTGGCTGATTAGTCTTCCCAAGCCCCCTAATCATGGTGTTCCAGAGAAACCCATCCGGCTTTTCAATTTCATTGAACACCGAAACCGCATAGTCCATATCTCCGCCCTCGGAAACTGCGCAAAAGACGACGATCTTCCCGATGACATAGAGGTTCCTATCAAAGCCAGTTCGAGTTATATGGGCATGAACTTGCTTGAAATCTTTCATAGTGGAACATTGCTTGAAAAGGGACATGAGACTTTGCTCCTTTCTCAAGTAAATATCAGACGTACTGGAAGAGAAAGAAGAGAGATTGAGGTTTGAGAGAGGCAATGGGAGAAGTAATCGTGCTGCTTTGGCCCGGGAACAAAGAGGGGCTGCCAAGTTTGATCTAAGGCGGGTAAGGACGTAGTTAACGGTCATCATAACTACCTATGCGGTTTCAGTTCTAAAATGACCACGTACGGCACTACCGGGCAAATACGTACGCTATTCGGAATTTCAGCTTAGCAGAGCTCCGACATTACTTCCATATGATCTATTTGGCTGCTTCCTTTGGATATGAATACACATTCGCGGAAAGATATGGAGTACAAGTAGAAGCAGAATCACTAAAAGTTCTCAAAATGTGGAGCAAAGTGATCAAGGGAGAAGCGAGGAGGCAGCATTATCTTATAAACCGGACTGGATAACTGGTTGTGCCTAAATTGAAGGATCGGACTAGTCCAAAACAGTCCAGTTGGACCACTTAAGTGGTTCGGACTGTTTTTTTTTTTTTTTTTTCATTTTTAGCTCAAATCTTATAATAAAAAAAATTAGTTGAACGGGAAGAGCATGATCAAAGAACTCAAAATATATAATTTTAGGATAAAAATTTTAAATTTGTATTAAAAAATAAATAAATAAAATTTTTTATTTATATTAATAAATCTAGTCCAGACCGGATCTTAAAATACTTGGATCGGATATAACCGATTTTTCAAATCAAGCCCGGACCGGACCAGATTTAGACCATTAAGACCACAAATTCGATCAGTCCGGTTATGTTCAGCCCAACTATTTTATGTTTTCACTGCTTTACACAAAAGGCATGGACTACATGACGAAACAGACGTTATATACAGATCGGATGCTCTCGAATTTCAACGACTTCAACAGAAATAGGAATTACATTAATTGAAACAAGCTAGCGTTACATACAGATCATGAAATTCATATGCATTACCTGAAACAAGCATCACATATACATCAGATGTATAATCTCTGCGTTCAATTGGTTTAACCAAAAAAAAAAATAAAAAAGTTTACGGAAAACAGGCTCCAACAGATTATTTATGCATTGAAATTTAAGACTTGCAAACATAGACTTCTGCATTTGCAAGGGTGCAATCAATAAACGTACATAACGGATAAAGGCATAATGATATATATGATGGGTTGGATTTTACTCGGCCCATCGTTGTGTAAGCTGAACCCGAATAGGGAGAAGCATAACTCACGATTTCTGGAAACGGCTGGCCTACCTTAAGTGTTGAGGCCCAAACAAACCCCACCCCTCCGTGAACAAATTGACCAACTTGGTCCTGATCTCGATGAAACACCTCACTCATGGAGAAAAAGCCTCCTCCCCATGCAATAAGGACCCTCCTCTTAAATGCACATCTGCGTTAAACAAGAAGAAAGTAATCATTACCAGCCCACAGACGGCACATTTTGCAGTAAGTTGAAGATATGGGCTTTCCTTGGAAAGGACGCAAAATGAGGGCTATACTTGACCATCGCTTCGCCGACCCACCCCGGGACAGAGGACGATCCCCCATAGGGAAAGGGAAGTAGGATGTCACCTAAAAAAAAAGGCCATTCTCTCAGAAGCCAAACAATGAAGGCATCTAAAACCCGGAGGAGAACGTGGAAAAAGGTAAGCTCTTCCATAGCAAACTATACTTCCTCTGTTGCTAAATAAAAGAACTAACTTCATCACCGGATGTTATCCCTCGGGAGCCCCATCTCCTCACTGTGTCTTTGTGCAACCCCTTACTTTGTTTTAAGTTCCGTTTGTTTTGACATAAAACACTTTATTTTGTTAAGTATTTTATAGTAATTAATTAAGCTTCAGTAAAGTATTATAATTTTTAGTATTTGGTTGTTACACTAAATATATTTCATAAAAGATGTTTGATGTGCATTATATTTGCAGTCTTCACGAGGTTAGGAGTTAGACCAAGCTTGTTGGTTTTGGGCATACCACTAGCTAGACTCACTAATAATGCACGAAAATAAAAAATAAAAAACAGTTTTCCCAACTATATATATGACCTTATATTGTATTTGCAGTAGTCTCTTTCCTAGTGTTGTCTTCTCCAACCAACATATAGTCTGTCCCACACCAATTATTATTAAGAAATACTCTTGGCCCTTAGAATGTAAGGAGAGAATAAATTATGGACTTTTTAAGCGAATGGTCCTGAGCGTACTTGGAGCAATTTGTCATAGAACTGGCGTCATGCCTCAATAATTAGTTGAACTGATATCTACACCTAATTGCGTGGGCCTATTCATAATATTAACGTATCATATAGAAGAGAATACATAATATTAAAATATATACACTTACAAAGAAGCTGCAAGAGCACAATAACCTGGCCTCAAATAGACGATAAAATTGAGCAATTTGATTCTAAATATAAATGGAAAATCAATTAATAATGTACAGATGCAGATCATAAACCGGAATTTTGCTAGAATATATAAATATATATATATATATATATATATATATATATATATATATATATATATATATATATTATATATTTTTTTTTTTTTTGGTCCTGTTAGATATATGGGATAAAAGAGACCCTCCAAGTTGTAACATATATAATCAAAGGGCAAGTTGTAAGAACACAAGACCAGTTCAATTTGGTAGACAAGGTTGATGTTGCATTCAGAAATTAGGTTTTTCTTGTTCATCTATGATCCAACTAATATTATTTATATTATTTTCTGAAAAATCTATTCTAATATCTTTTATATTGGCAATTAAATTACATGTCAAAATATTTCAAATCAAGAAGCATGCGAAGAAGTACATGTCATGAGTTTCATATTGCATCATCGAAGAACAAATGCAAATCGGCAACTCCAAAATCTATCTCATGATAGAAACAGGAGATTCGGGTAATCGGGCTAATTATTGAATATTCACCATTTTCAACAGTTCGTATCTGTCTGTATTTAAGAATTTTAGCTGGCCCTGGAGTTGTTGTTACTTTAACTTTGCAATCGTTGAGGAAGAGAGTCAAGAGTCTCTAGGATTATCTCCAATGATCCCGCTCTTCACGCCACCATCTCTGTCCTTATTATTTTGCCCGATGATCTGCTGTTTCTTTGTCGGATATTGGAGTCTGTCATTTTAAATTAAAACAGATACTGTCCTTTTGTTCTTTTTGTTGTTTCTTTAATTATATCCAAAATGCTACATATCTTCACATCTTGACTTATCTTCTTATATTAAAATCAAAACTGTCCTCTTGTCTCTTCTTCTTTCTTTTTTTGGTTATTTATTCCTCTTTAAAGATATTTCTGCCACCCTTTTCAGAATTTTCTTCTTCTGGTTTTTGTTAGAGATATTCTAGTTGGATCGGCAAAGAGATAAGGAGGAAGAATAAAAATTAAAGAATCAATTACAACCGCCATTGTTCCATAAGATACGAACTTCAACTATAAGATGTTTAATCGATTGTACTCCCCATAAAATAATTGTTGTCTCATTTCATTTTCTTTTGTTGTCTCTTACAATCGAAGTATTTTACCACGTTTCAATTATCTTCACTTAGATATATATCTCACTCCTCTTTTGCATCCATTCGCCAGGCTATAATTTTGTATATAATAACTTTGAAGTACTGCTAGCTCCATGCCAGTACTTGAGCTTTTGAAATTCTGATAGGCGAATAATTGCACCCAGTAGTACCCTTACGTGCGTTTGGCATCTTTGTTTCAGACCATTCAATGAACACCTGACGATATATAAGAACCATTCCCATGCACTTACCTTGTACTTTGTTGTTCCCTGTATGGTGTAAAAGCATTTCGATACATAATACGCAGTGATAGTCATGAGTGGTGGCTGGGGGAGTATATCTCCTTCTGCAGAGCGATTCTCTGTGGATAGGCTTCATTACAAGACAAGCATGTCTCAGAATAGATGCTATAAAGTGATCTCAACCCGGCCGCTTAAGTACTTTATAGGCGTATAGTTTTCTTCGTGGAAGCAGATTAAGAGCAAAAACTAAGCTAGTGATCATAAGATCAGTAGGGGTGGAAGGAGGTTCCGTTGCATTAGTTTGATTTTATATGAATTTAAATCTCGACAAGAACTCGTCTGGTCCATGGTATAACCTAGTTTTTATCACATAGAAATCCCATGACTTAAAGAAAGATTAGGAATTTCTTAAAACGTCCAAAGTTTACTTCTCATCACATGGGCTGTTTCAAAATTGGGATACCACCTTGCTAATATGTATTAGGAATATGCTTTGTCCTTCGCTACTTGGTTACGGCTTCCTCCTTTGTTTACATATTAAATTATAAACTACGAAAAAAAATTGTTAAAATGGATATTAATAAATTAATTCAACTTAATCTAAAAAGAATGTTTAGTACTATATTTGTAGATTGTCTAGGGAGATATTTTCCACTTTTGGTCAATTAAGCATCCTTAAGCTAGTTTTCAATTTAGACTCAGCTGCGTGCCTCCATTTAATTTGCCAGCAATCTTTGTGGGGCTTACTATATGAAGATTTTGCTGGGTTTTGTCATTATTTGGTTGCCTTTGAATAACCATTTAATTACTTGAAATTTTTTTTGGGGTAATTAGAATATCAAAGGCAACCTTCCCCACATAGTTGCCACATAGCTATACACATCTTATTTTCAGGGAGTCCAACCCATAATTTTCCCTTATATATATACATTAAAATAGCAAGTTGCCAATATATACATAGAGAGAGATTTCAAGAGGAAGGAAGATTCATGTTGTAACCACAGAACTTATCTTGTCAAGTTTGAGTTTGAGCAAGTGGGTCTGAACGTCTGATGGTAAACTCTTGTGCTCCATCAAATAATTACCCAACCAGCTGAAGTCTCAAGCATTTCAAGTTAATTTTCAACTCAACCAATTAATTAAGATATATAAGACCATAGGGAAAAAGGCTCTCTGTTTTTGTTTTTAATGCAGCATGAAGATCTCAAGCTCCATTACATCTACATCTAAGTCAGACTCTGAGAGATTCGAAGCACAAAGATGGTGGCAAATTGTAAACCACAGATGAAAAGGAAAATAACAATGTGATTACAAAAGAGACGTACAAGATCTTCCCCAATTAAAAATTTCAATGATGATCTTCCACTATGATTTTGGTCGGACCCTGATGACATCTCAAAGTTAGGCAGCAAATGGAAATAGTACTGAATCACTAGCTCCAAATTTTAGAATAAAGGAACCCCAAAAAAAAAAAACAGAAGAGATGAAAATCCCAAAGCAAATTTGCAAACAAGTTGACCTACCTAATTCTAAAGATTTTCCACACCAAAATAGTAAGGCTTCTCGACCAACTGTATCCTGCCACGTGTATATTCTGTCATTCCCACATGTCGGAACAAATGAAACAGGGCCCACATTCTGCAAACTCGGTGTCACCCGAAGTTAAGGGTCAACCCTCGGCCTGTTGATTAACTTAACCAAGTTTGGTTAGTCTAATGACAAAGTCTTGATGGCTATGTGGGATTGGCTCACGATTAGAGTGGCGGCACTGTCGATTCCAATTTCAGGGAGATTACGTGGCGGATATGGATATTGACTGTTCAACAGAATCTGAGCCGTCGATTGAGAGGTTGCTCAGACGAATGAAACTCCTCAGACATGCCAATTGCCATCATGGCTAGCTCCCAGCCGTCCGCCATTTGTTTCCCGAAAAGGGAAGGATACTAGTGTAATTCTGATGCCCAGATGGCACAGTTTCCACAATTAGAATCTTAGATATAGGAAAGGGACCATTGGAGATCACCACTAACTGGCTCAGGTCTTAAAAAGCACTATTATTCAATGTATCAGACCGAGGAGAAAGTGAAGAAGACTGTGTAGAGCACCAAACCTGGGAGCCAACTTGGACTGGTTCAAACTCAAAGGAAGTACTTTACTCTTCTACCCTGGTAAGGAACAATAATTACAAGTTTAATAATTTAGATTAACTCTTTAATTAAGATGAGGCCCAAGGACCCCACACACACACAGTATAGCTTTTGGAAAACAGAACCAGATCTGCTGTGCGAGAACCCGCGATTGCTTCCCACTTAGGCAGCTTAGCATGGTTAAAGGTTTTACCAAAACATGTAGATAGCTGCTTTCACGGCAGAAACACAACTAATTTTGGTGTCATGTTTTTGGTGGATAACTTCTTAACTACATTCAGGTTTATCCGACAGACATGCTCTTTAATTTCCTACTGCAATTGGATGACTCAATTCGAAAAGAAATAAGACACAACATGCAAGTCTTATAATAGAGTCTACATCGTCCGATAATTACTACGTGCAGTATTAAATGTTGTAGGATCCAAATATTGTATTTATCTATCTTGAATTAAACCATCTAAAGTGAGAGAGTTAAAATGACCAAAATTGAACAGCTAGGCAGGTAGCTACCAAACTTCTCTATTTCCATTCTTTGATGTGGCTGATGCTGGAGCATACCATTTATATATGAAGAAGCACAGGGCAGTAGAGTACATGCAAGGCACCCAAAATAAACGAGTAGGTTATGAATCCTCATGCATGTGGGTAATAAACAAGTAGGATTATACATCCATTAATTTCTTTTAGATGAAAGAGAATTAGTATTAGGAATATTCCTAGCTAGATTGCAAAATTATGACGTTCGATCTTGGTCCAACAGAATTTTAGATTAATTAAAGCTGTTGAAACTTGAGACATGTAATTAGGTATGCGTATGTAACTCTTCAACCGCTCTTTTGTCTCAACATGACATTAAAAAACTAGCTTATGATGTTTATCCTAACCTCAAACCGCTCTCTCATGTCTTGGATGTAGCGCAAAAATGAGGCAGGTTCGTCAAACATGTACATAGTCAAAATAATTATAGTCCCACAATGATCCAACATAATTTTCATCAATTCCCCACATGTGTGATTATAAATGAAGTAGTTGTGCTAGCTAACTAGAGAACAACATAAATTCGAAGAATTCAAAGTGCTCGAATTTGGAATGGTTCTAGGATGGGGTCCTTAATGAAATGCCGAGACCAAGAAATTTCAATGAAAATTAATAAGAAAACACACTTTTTTTGGGTCAATAATAGAAGTTTAATTAGAATAAAGACACAAAATTTGCTTTGTATTAGCTGTGAATTATGTAAGCTCGATCGGGACAACCTCGACGACTTATAAGGTGGGAACGCATGTATATAGATCATTTTGAAACGTAATTAGAGAGTGACTAAAAATCATTTTCAAAGTTCAAAAATTCCTAATACGTCGGTAATTATATTCAATGGGCAGTTTGAGCTGCGGAAAATTTTGCAACATATAAAAAGTTTCTACCTAATTCCATGTGCCAGCTTGCGCGTGTTTAATTAGCCAGCTCTTTTTAGAGTTTTCCGTTTGGGTTGTCACAGAGGCACCTATATACTGACAAGACTGACAAGATTTATGAACTCCGGCCATCTTATCATTAGGTTATGGAGAAAGATTAAAGAAAATAAAGACGTAAATGATATATAGGGGACCATTCTGAGGGATCCATCTTCATAACCTAATTCTTTAATTAGTTAATTAGCAATTGCTTTCATAACATACCATTAATTGTCCTGTGGATTATTCTATGGCTGGTAAGATTCTGATATCACCCATATGATCAACGGATTGCACTCTCTCCCAGTAAGAAAATTGATTTCCTGAGCTAAATCTCTTATGATTTTGTGTTAAAAAAGATATAATTCAAATAATAAAAATCTAAATTCTCATAGTATCATAGTCCTGTTAGAAAATATAATCCAACAATAAAAATCTATCTTTTTCCATCCCTTTAAACTTTTGGGATGTATAAATGGTAGATTCACAAAAAGAATCTCTGAACCCACTAAATTTTCATCACACAATTAATTGAATCTCAATCATGTCTTAAGTTGATCAGAAATATCCCTTAAATTTTAAATAATGAAATCAAAACTCTATATTTCTTATAAACTTCACACACTATATTTGGGAGAAATTGTGTCATATTTAAGCATGTACAGAGAGTTACTAGTGAATGTCTAGTGTCCATGTACGTGCACATGTCACTTTGGGAATAAAGAATTGCTCATCATTGCACATAGCCACCCCCACCAGATTTGGCTGCATTTTAGGTCACATGAGTTGCAGCAATATGTGACCAATAATGGAGGTTCTTCGAACACAACACGACCATCGTAATCCTGGATTACAGATCGGACAAATTTGCTTATGGAACAGTAACAGATTGTCGAATACCTTCAACTCTCTACTACCTAACCACTTAATTGCCCCTTAATCCCCACACACACTGATCTCTTCTTCCTATTGCATCATCCTTCCAAGAAACCGTTGGACACATTTTTAATTAATTAGTCATGAACCTCCAAAAAGGCACACATATATGTTGTTCAAAAGTAGCCTACGAGAAGAAAGAGTGGTTGAATTCCTCTACCGCTTAACCTTGTACGATAAAATATTCTGCACAACCTTAATAAATTCGGATTTGGTATTGCAGAGAAGCCTCCAAAACCCCCCTCATAGAGCTCTTGTAGGGTTTAATTTCTTTTTGTTTATGTATGTTTTGGTTCCATTTAGAAACTGGGCTTCCGGCAAAATCCCCCTTCTCATACAATTTGCATGAAAAAAAAAAACTTTCCCAAGTCTCGGTTTCGAACCATTTTCAAAGATCTCTCTCTCTCTCTCTCACACACACACCCATTTGGATTAGGAAGAAAAGTGTGGGGGCCATATGGGTCATTTCGGTTTGAATAAAGTGAACTTTGAACTAATTTTTGTGGAAAGCTGGAGAGTGGGCTTGTGTATATATTTCTATGCATTCATACAGGCTACAGCTGTTGATCATTTAGGATAAAGGAGATTTATTTGGGAAAGCCCCGTTTCCACAGCGTAAAAGAGGATTATATTCGGATCGCTGCTTCATCTCCTCTGCACTTTATGAAGATAGTGCATGATGTTGGATACTTCTGGTATATACACGAAACCACCAATGGAGTGACAATGAAGCCGCCTGAAAAACCAAAAGAACGTACCATTGAAGTTGAGCTTAGGTGGCGCTCTAATCTTCTTATGGCAATTCTTTTGCCACTTAAAGAAATTAAAAATACTATTTAAAGGGAAGGTCGCATATAATTAGATTATCTTATTAATCATATCCAAATTATTAAATTGGGGTTTTTTTTTTTTTTTTTGTTTACATGCGTGGGTATTTAGATCAATTGTCTTTGGTCAATATTTGGGAGAATTATAACAGAAAAAGTTAAATAAAACAAAAAAAAAAAAAAAAAAAAAGAAGATGAAGGGAGGGCTAAAACAACCTACCAGGTTGCGTTACATACCACGTTTCTCTCTGTGTGCAAAAAAAAACCAGTATTTAGGGCGGTTGTGCTCCTCGCAGTGCTTTTTTCATTAACATCTCCTTCTTTCAGGTCACTCTACTTTTTAGTTCCATGGCATCCCTTCTTTCCCTCTCCATCGCCACCTTTTCTTTCTAACTTCCAAACCTTCTTCTATAAGCTTTTTTCCTACTTTAACAATACTCTTTGTACTGAACCTTTTTGGGTTTTGTTTTTCTCTATAAGGTGTGCTGAAAGTAAGGAGTTGAGGCCGTGTTGTTTCTACCCTTTTAAGTCTCACGAGAAGGGTCTGCTTATCGGAACTGAGGCTGAATTCTGTAAATCCCATCCCTGGTTCTGAAAAAAGAGGGTTTTAGCTTATCAGGGAAATGGAAAACGTTCCCGGGCTTTACAGGGAAGAGGAACAGATGGATTTGCCGCCTGGATTCCGATTTCATCCAACCGATGAAGAGCTTATCAGTCACTACTTGCACAAGAGAGTTACAGATTCCAGCTTCTCTGCTAGAGCTATTGGAGATGTGGATTTGAACAAGTCCGAGCCTTGGGAATTGCCATGTAAGTTTTCTAAAATAGACTTCCTTGTTGGACCTTTCATGTTCTCTTCTGAAGCGAGAATAGTTTTGAATCAAGTCATTCCTTTTATTCAACTTTACTCGGCTTTTTGTATGAAGGGAAAGCGAAAATGGGAGAGAAAGAGTGGTACTTTTTCTGCGTGAGGGACAGAAAATACCCAACTGGTTTGAGGACCAACAGAGCTACCGAAGCTGGTTATTGGAAAGCCACGGGGAAGGATAAGGAGATCTACAGGGGAAAAGCCCTGGTCGGGATGAAGAAAACTCTTGTGTTTTACAAGGGTAGAGCCCCTAAGGGAGAGAAAACCAACTGGGTCATGCACGAGTACAGATTAGAGGGAAAATTCTCTGTCCACAACCTCCCCAAAACTGCCAAGGTAATTATTACCTATCCACTCTGTTTCGTTGTGTCCATGCTTTTGTTCTTTTCCTCCCCTGTTTTTCCTCTGTTCTTTTACGCGGAATTGATGGATTTCTGTTCTTGAATTGCAGAATGAATGGGTTATTTGTAGGGTATTTCAAAAGAGTTCAGGAGGGAAGAAAATCCCAATCTCTGGACTAGTCAGATTGGGTTCTTTTGGTAGTGAATTGGGTCCGTCTAATCTTCCACCATTGATGGATTCTTCTCCGTTTAGTGGAAAGACGAAACCTTTCGGTGAATCGACTTACGTGCCCTGCTTCTCCAACGCCATGGATGCTCAAAGACACCAAGAAGGTATGGTTGACTCCAACTCTCTTTACGGAGTTATCTCGAATCCCACGGATATGATCCCAAGAATCCCACTTTCAAGTTCCTACTACTCTGCTCAAACCGGTCCACTGTCCGGAAACCTACCATTCCCAGGCAACGTCGTAATGCAAGACCCCTCGTTTCTCCGGGCCTTGTTTGGGAATCAAGGATCAAACTTGAGGCAGAGTTTTAAACCAGAAAGGGAGATAGTCAGTGGCTCTCAGGAAACAGTTCTGACTACCGACATGAACGCCGAAATCTCTTCTGTCGTGTCAAATCTTGAGATGGGTAGGAGGCCATTTCAGGAGGTCCCATCAACCTCAACTGGGCCAGTCGGCCTTGAAAATTTCTGGGAGTACTGAAATCAAAACATCAGCAATTAGAGGAAGATGACAATTAAGGTAAAGAACAGAGAAAAGGAGGAGGAATAGCCAGCTTCAGTTACTATTATATGCTTTGAATTGAAGGTGTGGATCTGTGTATATACTTTCTGAATCCGAAAAGAGATTTGAAAGATAGTGAAGCATATGTTAATGCCTGTAAGAAATTATATGCTCTATTTTAAGTGCTTTTTCCATTGTGGATTTTGTCGAGGTTGTTTTTTTTTTTTCTTTTTCTTTTGTCAATTTGCTTGGGAACAAAATGGGTGACCTAAGAGAATGTGATTCAGTTGGTGGCTAAGGTGATCTTGTTTTGTATGATCTGCTCGAAAAATCAAGAAGAAGAAGAAAAAAAATACAGTCCTGTGGATATTAGTGCTTACATCACAGAGGCCTTGAGTTTCATTCTTTTAATTTTTATTTTTTTTTTTAATAATTATGCCTTCGAATATTTTTCAATTCCCTTTCGTGGGACTCATCTGATGTATGCCCCCCTGACAATCTCGATGACATCCTCGTGCAGGCAGCACGCGCGCGCACGAGATGGACACACAAGCGTTTATAAATTCCACCTTCATTTTCAAACCACGCTCACGCTCCGTTAATTCTCTGCGTCTTTTTCTCTATCTATCCCCTTTTTAAGTTCCATCTTTGTATCCCTTTGTTTCAATACGTGTACCAACTACTTTGAATTGTGGGAAAGGAAAGTTAAGTTTAGAACATCAATTTTTTATTAAATATAAAGTACATATCCAAATTATAAAAATCTCTATATTTAATCCATATTTTTTACAATTTTTCAACTCTAAAATCTTATTAGAATTGAATATTGATGTATTTTGATAATTTTTAAATTAAATGTGACTTTTTTAGTACTTCAAACTTATAATTGATATTTCGTTAAAAGTTAAAGAGTTAAAAGTGAAAATTACCCTAAAATATAATATAATTTCCTTCTAATATTGATGACTAATAGAGGCTAGGCAAGAGAGAGAGAGCAGAGAAGTTTAGTTCAAAAACTAAAAAATAAGGGCCTTTTTTTTCTAGTTCCAAATTTTAAAAAAAAAAAAAAATACATTTTTCACCGGAAACTATCATAAGTTTTGTATTTTGCATCTTAAACTACCAGATATTGTACTCTCTAACTATCAATCGTAGACAGTCAAATTTTTAGACACTTTGCAACTTCCAACTATAAATGTTAGACACTTTGCACCTTATGTCCGATAATAATACTAATTGACAACAATATTTTCAACATATGCAAAATAGGTCAAGGGCATTATCATCATTTTAGTCTAAAAATTTGACTGTGCCGATCTAAAATTGGTAGTTAGAGAGTGCAATGTCTTAAAAGTGGTAGTTTATAGTATAAAGTATAAAACTTATGATAATTCTAGGTGAAAAATATATTTTTCCCTTATAATTAAAATTATTTTTTAAAAAATATTGAAAATTTTAGTTCAATCTAACTATCAACACCTCAATCCTAATTTCGTCCCACATATGGAGCATGAAAAGTTACAAAGCCCGCCATACTATTCTGTTATTTTCATTCATTCCATCCATTCTTTCAATTTGTCCATCCATAAATTTCGGCGCCTAAACTGTACATCATGATGCAATAGTAAAGTGTAATATATTCTTAAAATTTCTTGTTAATTTAATTTCTAATTGCAGCCATGTGGGGGAGCTTTTTGTGTTTTGTGGCACATGATCCAATCCGTCATCCTCTGAATAATTTGAGTCCCGCACGAAACAGGCCTCAACTATTATTGAAATGGGGAAAAAACTTTTGTCCTTCGCAAATTCTGTTGGGTTTATCCTTTTTGACAGCAAATTTATGTTATAGAAACTTGCCAAATTGTCTTCTCCCTTCTAGTAATCCCCCGCAACCGAACTACACAAAATCCACGGATACCCAGTTCCCCTCCGTTAAGCAACGCTTCTTACCCTTTTTATTCTTATTAGAACTTTGGGTATATCCCGCCCTTTGGTCAAACTCTCAACATAATATTGTCTTAGTTTTATTACGGGGTTCTGTCCCTAACCTTAAATATAAACCATTTTAGTAGGTTTTTGACGAACCACAAGTGGCTTGGCTTTTAAATTTCGAGTTACATGAGTACCATCAAGCTATCACACCTGCTAATTAATGCATTAACTAATACCATGTAATACATATAAAATGGGATTAATATATATGTAAAGAACATCTAAGATTTTGTAGTATCTGATGACGTGATTACGATTTTGGGACTATAATACAAATCGTTGGTTGTTCATAGTTTAAGTGGTTAACTTCTAAAAATATAACTTAAAAAAGAATTTAAAGCTCATCAGTATCCTCTGTAAATGGTCTACTTTTGAAGAAAAATAGATATATTACATGAGTTCTATAACATTTAACATTGTCCTTATTAATTAATTTAATAAGGGACAATGTGCACTGGACCATATAATTTGTTTATCTTCTTTGAAATTGTATCATTCAATTCAGATACTCGAATTAGAGAGGTCTTTAATAAGTTTAAAATATTTATCCAGATCCAATTGCATTTGATCTAGTCAATGAAGCATGAACCTCGAACACCATATACAAGCTGTGACTTAAATATGATTTTTTATGAGCGGAATTTGGATTCGAGTTTAAGTGGTTCGAAATGGACTAGGGCAAGTTTGTCAGTCAAATTTTCTTTTCGTTCTAAAATTTTAGTTTACAAATATAATTAATTTAAAATTTTAGTCAAATAAAATACTTTAAAATAATCTTGCTTATTATCAAAAATTTCTTTTCATTATAATAAATATAAATAATTTATTAAAATGATTTCTTTCTTCACGTTTTCACCACCTTTTATAAAATTTTAATTTTTTACTACTTTCTTCCAAAATTCAACAAAATTCTAATCTACCTCAAATTTTTACAAACATTCTCAAAAATTTTATAAATTTTTGTTTGAAAAGACTGCCTAATTTTCTAAGGAGATAAACATTGAAAAACCACCATGGATTTTGTTTCTTTTGAAAATTTTCAAGATAAATTGTAATTCAGATACGGAAAAGTTTTTTATATTTGGGAGTAAGAAAAACGTTTAGGCGTGTCACTACGCCTGGCGGAACCTACGCGGTGGAGCCCAACCCTCGCCTTAACTTCATCGAGATTGTCTGCACGCGGTGTCCCACACCGATGAGGTCAGATCTAGGAGAGTATTCAGGGTGGGGCCCTTTCTAACGGTTCAACTCGTATGCCGGTGGGCTCCACTCCAATTCTCGCCAGCCCGACACGCGGTTCAGGTTCATAAGGCGTCATCAAATGGCCAACTAATCCGACCTTGTGACCATCCATGTCTCGCCACGTGGAATTGACGTTCGGTGGGCCCAGACCCAGCTGTATGCTGATGTGGAAAGAACGAGCATTCCTATTATTATAAATAATGTGTTGGGTTGTTTTATTTTGAGTTCCATTGGCTGCCCAAATTTGTAGAGAGAGAAAATTTTAATAAATTCTAATAAAAGTTTAGAGGGAATAATAGATAGGGGACCTCAAAAGTCTATGCAACACCCAATACATGCCTCCGATTTTGCAATATGATTACCCCCTCCCTTTTGATTTTCTTTATTATTTTATTATAATTTGAAATATAACGTGTCATTTTTCCGTCACATAGAGTAATGTATCCTGATACACGTGACCCGATTTTATTTGCGTGTGATTCACGGGTAAATATATGCTAGAATATAATTATATCTTTTGATTTATTATAACATGTAAAAGTATCAAAATCTATGTGACTGATGCTATATTTGAAATAATTTTCAATCACTCTTAATTGCGATGTGATTTGCATCGTTACTTAAATTTAAGAATAATCGAAATATATTATATGCTAGTTATGATAATTAGCTCTTAAAATATGAATTATAATTTGAAAATCCATATCAGATGGAGGCTATGGGGTATTAGGGTTTCACATGGCTCAAAAATATATTTTTCTTTTGCCTGATAGATTAGATTCATTAATAGGCAAGTGTATCATGATTAGGAAAGACAAATCACTTTATATTTATTAGGTGCAACGTATTAATTAGGGGACGTCAAATTCACTAGCCTCGAAAATGGTAATGTTTTGGGTGACAGAGGAGTTATATTCTTCATCATATACTTCCAAAGTAGTAATCTGTGTAATGTATAAAGAAAATACAATTTTTTTTTTTTAAAAAGGAATATAAGGACAATAATAGGATCCTTAGGATAATATCATATGGTGAGGGGTCAAGCTTATCCCTATTTACTTATTATGTAAAGTCCAATTCCCCCTTCCAAATCCACATGAGGGAGGAGGACAAAGAAGGTGGGAAACTAGAACCAAGATCTGTCATTTTTTTTTTCCGTTAGAAAGTATGAATATGGGTGATTCTCCTTTCCGTTTAGAGCAGAAATTTTGCTAAATTCGTATAATCTCATTGCTTGCGGGTTGTGCTAAGGCTACTCTTTTGCAAACAGTGATGTTGTTGAGGTTGAAATGTGAAATCAAAATCTTGGTAAATCACCGATATTTTAGTCAATTGAGAACCTAAAGTTTGGTCGCACTGACGAGCCAACGACGTCGTTGGACTTTGGCATGCATGGCACTGGTCGTTGTAGGAGGGAAAGTGATAACACTCTTTGGAATTTGGAAATATCTTCCCTCTGATGAATCCCTCCATTCCCATTTTCTGCCAAAAAATGGAAAGTTTAGTTAACTTTTAAGGCAATTGCCAAACAGAAGAAAAATAGTCATAGTTGGTAACGAGAGAGAGAGAGAGAGAGAGAGGTTGGTGATATATATATAGCATCGCTTTACTTATTTCTGAAATAGTTTTCTATTGATTTCTCAACCGACCGAAGAAAGAAATTGCAGAAATTTATGGCCCTTGTCGATTATGTTTGTTTCTTCCTTAATTTGTCGGTATGCTGAAGACTTGACCAACCTATGAATTCGACTATATATATAAGAAGTTAAAGATATGTAAGCCACCTAATGAGCAATTAGTAGTATAAGAAAAAAAGCTAAAGAAAAAGAACCGGTAGGAAAACTGGAAATATCTAAACATTTTTTTGATCAATTTGTTTAGATAATGCTTACTTGGCCATGTTTTTCGAACAAAATAATATATATATTGATGCATATATATATATATATCTAAAACAACGTCTATAGTGTTTCCAATCATTCGAAACGACATCCTTGGTTTGAAACTATTTCAGATAAATTAGCTGTCCGGTTATAGAGCTCGTAGCCCACCCGGTGCTCAAGCCCTAGAAACTAAACATGATGGAAAAGGTGTCGAAATAAAAAACTACCATGTTTTGGAAAGGAATAATATCGAATATCCGGACGAAAAATTCAACGATCTTCTGGAAAGTCATGAAGTAAAACAAAATCGGAATCTTTATATCCAGCCATAAACTTGGCAATCTGAAGTTGGTCAGAAATGGCCAAGAATGCATGCAGTCATGAACGACCGAGACGTTCATGATCAGAGCTGCATGCCCTGTCTTTTGTTTTTGCTCCTTTAATTTTTTTTCCGTCCCACAGATTATATGTCGTTGCGCCTCACATCTAATGGGGACTGGGAATTAGAGGCGAGTCCTTATCCCTAGTTTGATGTTAATACGACAAATATACAGTGATATTTCCATTCCCTGTTTTGACTGAGGCTAGCTAAAGATGAGCCAAACGTTTCTTTTCCTCAAAGCGTTTTTGGCGCATATGATCTCTTTCTAAAGCCACTAACAATGTCAAATATTAGAACTTAGAGGAATCTAAATAGTCACGATCAAAGAAAATGCCATACAAAGACCTGGCTCATACCTGCAGCGATCTATCCGGCCCCCATGCCTAAGTGAAAACGCAGATAGCCATGCACGTATCACAAGATCTTCGTCGACACGTGTTGTGTGATCAATCGTTGTCGCGTGAGCGTTAACGGCAAATTAGGCAACGAAAGAATGATGATTATTTCATATTGGATGATGAGAAGGTCGATATGGTGTTTAAGGTGGATATATATAATACGCGTTTTGATTTTTGCAGTTGGATTATTTCTTTGCAGTACTCCCCCGGCCTTCTCTAGATTCTTTGAAGAAGTTCCAATGTGATTACTCATCCTATTTTGATAATTATGAGGGAGATCATGGCCCCCATTCAGTGTTTGTTTATTTGGATTTTGGTGCATAGTTATTATTATTATTAGTATATGTTAATTCTTTGCATACAAAATGGGATTAGGACTTTTAATTATCAAATTTATAATTCTTAGATTTCTTTTAAAGTTATATGCTTATTGGTATCTCGGTTTTGACCCATTTTCATAAATAGTTCTTGAGTTTTCAAATTAATCATAACGGTCCTTCAATTTATAATTTTTATCAAACAAGTTATTTCGTTAAATTTCTATTTATAAAATTAACTATTCATACACCAATTCGAATACACATATCAACCAAAACTAAAATCATGTGATTGTAATTTTGGTAAGTTTTTTATATAATTTTTTTCCTAATTTTTTTTTTTTTTAATAATAAAAACAAAGTTTTTTATTTTAAAAAAAAAATTAAAAAAAAACTTTAAAAAATTATAAGTACTTAGCCCTTTCTTTTATTAATATGTTATTCTTTTTTTCTTTTTCTTTTTTGTGGCTTTCCCTGAGGAGCTAGCAGTGGATTCTATATATAATCCAAACCATAAAAACAGATATCTACTGGGACATCAAAATAAAGGAAATATAAAGAAAAGAACAAACACACAGACGGATGATATTTTCAATAGCTTCTAAACTTGATTTCTAACAATTTCAACGTAGGAGGCAAACTCCACTCACTTTTTTTTTTTCTAAGCGGCAAACTCCACTCACACTAGCTAATAAAAGTATCAAAAGCCCTGGTTGATGCAAACTATAGGGTAGGTGTTCCTGATTAGACGTGGGATATGACAGGTGGGAAAATTTTGATTACGGTGGGTATTTGGTCTACTTTCTTAGGAAAAAGACAGAAAGTATATGCTCTGAACAGTGTTTCTTCATTTGTTCTTGGTACGGCCGGACTACCACGCAGAGTTTAGAAAACAGAATGAATCCCTAACGCTTCCATGTCTCATTTTCCTTTTGCCCATTCCTTCATCTCTCTCTCTCTCTGTCTCAGTCATGATCTGTTAGTTCTACATTCTCAGCACTTGGGGTAGAACTCTGTTCTTTGACAGAGAGGCTGGCTACTTTGGAGTTTTTGAGAACTAGTGATCTTGGACCAATATGGGTGGGTGATGATAGGTTGTTTCACATTCCAAACAGTAACACACATAATGCTCGAGGTTAGGTTCGACAGAGACAAGTTATTTTGGACGTTTACAACCTACAGGGTTCAACTTATAGCTCTCATCTGATGCAGACAAAAGATATCCTCTAGGAAATGAAGCTCCCCCATAATAATGGAGACTCCTTGTTCTGGCCTCTAGCTAGCACAAATGAAAGTGACTTACAAAAGTACGCCTCCTAGCTACTTGTTTGCATCCTCGGGCCATATTCAGTTTGCTCATGTTAAATGAGCCATCGAATCGGCCGGAGCAGGGTATTGTCAGTTTACTGGTTTGGAACAGAGCACTCCGAATCTGTCACAGCTATATCTTATATTCTTGCGAATCATCTACTGGGCCATAGCTAATTTGGACCTCTGGATGGGACTTCTAATGATCTACGCGGAGTATTCGGCCTGGAGGCGTTGAGTTGACATGGAACACTATGCACATTGGCCCATTGTTTTTTTTTCAGACAAACTTTGGCCCATTTCGCCACCTCACAGTATGCATAACAAAATAAAATGTATATTTTAACATTTTCATGTCAGCACGGGCTCGAGTTATATTCTTGTGTTTTTCTTTCAAATAATTTCACTTAATTAAGTAATGAAGCATATTTTAATACCAAACAAAATGACAAAAAATTAAAAATGAATAACAAAATATTTGACTAGATATACATATATATATTAATGCCAAACAAAATGACAAGCAATTACACATATTTTGTTTTATATAAATAGAAAATACTTAATTAAATATGTTATAACAAGCACATTAAATCAAGCATAAACTAAAATTTATAACAGAATAAATGCTTATATATCCAAAAATGTCATGTCTAATGTAAGTATATACCTTTTCATCGCGTAACTCAACATGTTAATATCTTTAAAATTGAATATAAATCATAACAAATACATATATGTTAGATATGTTACATAAGTAAATAGGGCAGGTAGATATCTAAATGTTACTTATTATTCTAATATTTATAGGTACAAATATTATATATAAAAGTGTAAGTATATATATATATATATATTATTTATTTACATGCATTTTTTTAATACGAACTTTTAAACAAGTCAAATCAAGTTTATGAATTTTGTCTGCGAACCTTAAATTGAGTTAAACCAAGTTTAAAATCAAATCTACTCGTTTAATAATTAAGTTATAAATTATGTTCCAACTCAACTCGTTTATTAAACGAACCGACCGTCGTACAGATTAACTTAATTCATTTATGCCCTGCCTTGATTTTATCAATAGGATATCTTTTGCATTTAGAGCGAGAAACATCTAGAGAGCCTCCATTAACTTCCACCAAAAACGTGCTTGTGGATGGACCACAGATATTATATTCACTGGCCGTGAACAGTAGAAACATGCCAGGACATGAATCTGGATGGACAAAACTGGCCGGCTCTTCTCTTGGATGGACCATTGGGTTCAGTCTTGCGCTTTTGTTTTTTCCTTTTCTTTTTGGGTTTTTCGAAAAAGTAGATCAGAACTCAATTAATCGATTTTCCTTTTTTAAGTATCTGGCTATATCTATACGCGTAACTTCCTTGTTTGATAATGAATACGACCAATCCTTGTTCTGATTAAATATATATATATATATATATATATATACACGCAGAATACATACCTTCCATTTTAAAAACCCTATTCTGCCACGATTATATATCGAGTTAATGGAGGGGTAATTATACAGCTCAAAAAGACTTAACAAAAAAAAAAAAACAGGAAAGGAGGAGACAAATATTAAACTGTCTTTTACAAAAAAAAAATAATGACAGGAAAAATAAAAAATAACAATCCCTCTCCTATCGGGTACGAACATGTCCTTAATTTCACTATTATTTAAGTTGTGTAATCTATTCCAATATTCGAGATTTATTATTAACCCCCCTGCCTAGTAAGTGTATATATCTCTCAGCTAGGTTAAACCTGATCGAGTTTGATACATAAAGATTGAGTACAACCAATTTCCTTTATTTTTTTATCTGAAATAAAGACTCGGTCGCTTCAAACTACAATTTCAAATCAATGTTAATGTTGTTTCGTGAGAGTAAAAAAGTGCATATATATTGCATTACAACTGGAGTACTAAATGAGACAACTACCTTACTTTGGCCAAATATTAATCCATGAAAAGAACATTAATGTCTGCATAAATTTATTATGAAGAGCTTATTTTGCTTGGGCCTTAATAAGAAATATCTACAGTTTCTCTTCATTTACTTTGCACGGGGGAACTGTCTATTCGTCCCATGCAGTCGTACGTTGACCATTAATATAGCCACATAAGAAAACACTATAGTCAGTCTGAGATGACAACAATCAATAGAATCTGTTCTCTACCTGTACCGCATTTACTAATAGGAAATAATTCATCCCTCTATAGTTCCTTTCACTAGGGGACCGTACATATGTATGATCCATAGGGATCATAGTAAAACAGCATTTGGTATAGGAAACCAATGGCTTGGTCCGGCAGTGTTTCAGCTGTGGGCAACACCGCCATAATTACTTGTATTCAACAGAGGAAGAAGTTAATTAATTGAGTCCAATTCTGCAGCTGTTTTTTTCTCAGTTGTACCACATATGAACAGACTGCGCACATGCAGTGCGCATATTTACTGGGCCGGAGCCGAAGTGCACCGGATTGAGGAACTTTTTCACTTCATCATCAGCTGCAAACCTTTTTACATGCAGTGCGCATATTTACTGGGCCGGAGCCGAAGTGCAGGGGATTGAGGAACTTTTTCACTTCATCATCAGCTGCAAACCTTTTTGTGGTCCGTGTAACACATGCAACAGGATGAGTTTTGGTCGCTGGGTGGTACTTTATGAGTGGACACCTATTTTTGGCCAAAATAGACAGAAACCTTCTTAGGAATCTCTTATATATGCACCAATATGGGATATATATAATACCTATATATATGGAACCATAAAGTACTATATATATGAAGCTATTTATCCACATTATAAGTTCTGTCATGAACATAGTGGATCACCATGGTAGTACGTATAAAACTTTACTCCAGAAGAACCTTCATTAACTGATTTTATATTTATATATATATATATAAGAGGCCAGTTAATGGTGGGTGATGACCAAGTAGCTAGCTTTCATTATAACTAGTTAAGGATTGTTATTAAGTTGTGTCCTATATATGAGGCTCTCCACTCTCACATCAACCTAATTTTAAATACAAGTGGACAGTATTTAATGAAATTAAATTTCTTTATGTCGTATGTAATGGGGTCGTTCATTTCTATATATCTTGGTCCTTCATGATAACCATCACTTTCCATATTCTTCTCACTGTTGCTTCACTAGACTAGTGATCAGCTCAAAGAGATTCATTTCGTTCCCTGTTTGCCTACTTCAGCATCACAGTATAATGGGAAGGACTTCATGCTGTGACGCAGATGGCTTGAGAAGAGGTGCATGGACACCTGATGAAGACCAGAAGCTCTTAGCGTACATCCAACGACATGGCCTCGGAAGCTGGAGTTCCTTGCCACCAAAAGCTGGTATAATTATCAATTAAGTTCTTTTACCTTGTCATTGTCTCCTTTTTCTTGATACTTCAACTTTTAGTTTGGGCAACTGAAATGCCAAAGTTACACCAGAATCTGAGTCGACGAACAAATGGAAACGACATATATAAATAATGTTTATGCAGTAGTCTTTTTCGTTCATGCGCGAATCATTTTGGTTGTCAACTATCTCAAAGGGTTCGTGGTTTCTCCTTTCGCAGGCCTTCAAAGATGTGGAAAAAGCTGCAGACTAAGATGGAACAATTACCTCAGGCCTGATATTAAAAGGGGGGAGTTCAGTTTGCAGGAAGACCGAACCATCATTCAACTCCATGCTCTTCTGGGCAACAAGTAAATAAACGTTAACCTTCATAACTTACTTGTTACAGTCTTTCAGTCTCTCTCCCTCATTTTCTTGTGTTTCAGAGAAAGAAACTCTTAGATGCTGAAATTATTAAAATTTGTTCTTCGCCTGAAGATCAGAGGGCGAGACCCAAACTTTGTCTTACTCTGTTGGCATTATGTTTATACCCTTTTGGGACCACGAACATTTGGAACTCTGAAAATTCACACCAACCAGAAAAGCTATATCGTATAGATACAAAAACTTGTGCAAAGTTTTGGTAGAAAATAAGGTGGCAGCTTAAGTACTGATAATATCATGTCAACCATACGAAAAATGCTAGTCCTTGATAAGGCACCAAATTCCGTAGGTGATGTTTACTGTGTATTCCTTTGTCTGCTTTCTTGTTCAGGTGGTCTGCCATAGCCGCGCACTTGCCAAAGAGAACAGACAACGAGGTAAAGAGGTACTGGAACTCGTGTCTTAAGAAAAGGTTGGCCATGATGGGTATTGATCCAGTGACTCACAAGCCAAAAAGCACCATCCTTCGCCCGGCAAACGGTGACCCCAAGAAGGCATCCAATCTTAACCACATGGCTCAGTGGGAGAGCGCTCGGCTTGAGGCTGAAGCTAGAGAGTCACAGCTATGCCAACAGGAGCTGCCAGGCTCGACTTTAGGGTCTGCAGTGGCCTCGGGTACGCTACTCAAAGAAACGACTATCGCACCTTCACCTGACCTCTTAAAAGCATGGCAAAGCCTACTGTTAAAGCCGATAGAAGGCCGTGTTGGTGGCGGTGATGTCTGTGGAGTTTTAGGTGCACAGAGCGGTGCTAACTACTCGAATGGAGGATTTATCACGGACAACCGTAGCATGGCTCTTGATCAGGTCGAAGATCATGTGCAGACAATGGAAACGATTAGCAATGGAGATGGTAATTTCTTTGAAGAGATTGCGGATATACTACTTTCGACTAATCTTGATAATCATAGTTTATACACAGACAGCTTAATTACAAGCACTGGAAATGGAGGCAACGGCGAGCTAGCTGGAACGATCATTAATAATGGCTGGAATGATATAGTTAGTTTGCTAAATTATGGACTGCCAAATAATTTGTCCGTGGTTTGAATTGTAGGTCGTTGGATACAGTTTAGGGTACTCTAGCTGACATAATAATTAGTCTTGTTTATTGTCTAGGCAGCCACACTGGGGGATTTCTTCCTCCTCTGGAACGGTGTCGTGATTTTCTTATTAGACTTCATTTGTAATGACTGATCAGAACTCTGCATTCAATAAAGCACGTTCATTTTCGATCGGCGTACGCCGCTCGCGGCGGGGTAGTAAAAGTTTTGCAGCATTGCTTTTGATCCACTCTTGTCGTAAATGCCTTTTTCATGATCTTTAAGTGTCTTCCCCACACCCCCTACCGGCGGGGTGGCTTTACGAGGACGAACAGTACCTCCATGTATACAGCCTACAGGTAACTTCAACGTATTTACTTTGGACAACCCAGTATCTTTTGAGATTTCTTGAAAATTCATGTAAAACGAGACCTCTTAGGTTCGTACAATGAATATGTAGCGTTGAGAAAAGAAAAGCATTTAAACCGAAGAAAAAAAATTAAAGAAAATATTTTCACACGGGAAATGAAATTATTATTATTATTTTTTTAAAGGAGTAAGTTCCTGATGCCAGTTGAGAGGTCGGCATTGGATACCTAAACCGGCCTGAGAAATGAGTCTTTGGGGATATTCGTTTTGGTTTGTATTTTAAGATACACATAAATTCTAGAATTTACAAAACCGAACATATTCAAATATCAATACAAGTCAACAACTTCTGCACGTATATCAATAAACTTTAACATCATCTAAAATTTTCAAAATACTTTAAATTCTAAAAATCTCACCAAACGAACATCCCTGAAATTTCGTTTAGACTCGCGTACCGAACCACAGTATACGTACGAATCCTTGTACAGACAGTACATAAAGTAAATAACTAGAATATAACAATTTTTATTAAAATTTGTCATATTCATTTTTTTTTATTCTTTTTATGTAATAAGAAAATCCTATCTCACCCACATATTCGTGATTCCAATATTTTAACTTTGCATCTTCATAGAAAACACCACCACTAGTTTGGATTTACTAAGGTTTAAATGCATTACATACCTCTATGGTATTTGAATATTGCAAATAGATCCCTCTGGTAAAGAAAGTTGATTTTTATGTCCCTTGAAGTAAGCTTTCATGTTAAAAAAATATCCTCCATTTAAAAAACTAACAGGAAATAGTGATGTAGCATAAGTCAACTATGTGTGCATGAATCAAAAAGTGTTATATGTCTTTCTAGGCCCACTATCTCCACATCAGAGGCCTAATTAGCGCCCTCACGTGTGAATTGAGTGTCTCTGCACACGTGAGTTTGACTTAGGCCTCTGATGTGGAGATAGTGGGCCCAAAAAGACACACGATGCTTTTTGATTCATGCACACATGGTAAACTTATGCTACATCACTACTTCCTGTTAGTTTTTTTAAATGAAAGATGGAGGATATTTTTTAAACTGAAAGCTTTCCTCAAGGACACAAAATCAATTTTCTTTATCAAGGGGATATATTTACAATATTCAAATACCACAGGGGTATGAGGTGCATTTAAGTTATTGTCTAATTCAGATTAAGGGTAGGCAAAAATTCCAGTAAGAATCAAAATTTTCGATTTCGATTTCGGCAAATACCTGAATCTGAAGTTATTTTTGGCAATTTTTTATTTTTCGGAACTAGAATTTTTGATTTTTCTAAAAAAATAAAATAAAAATAGTACTCAAATAAAGTATAACATATGGAATTTGATTGAATGTTTATTTTAGAATTTAGATTTTGGATGAATATTTTACATTTATTGTTAATTTATGATGAATAACTAAAAAATACCAAAATTTTCGATTCTTTTTAAAAATAAAAAATAAAAAAATAGGGCTCAAATAAAGGTATAACATATGAAATTTGCTTAAATACTTTATTTTAGAATATAGATTTTGGATGACTATTTACATTTATTGTTAATTTATGATGAATAATAGAAAAACCTTCTAAAAATTCAGTCAAAAAAACATTTTTGGCTCCTTAGAGCTCCAAAAAATTATGTCGAAAAAAGCCAACATGGGGAACCGAAATTTTCGATTCCATTTACCGAAATGGAACTGAAACAAAAAAAAAATTACATTTCGATAAGTACCAGAACAGAACAAAAATTGGTCATTCTGGCTCCATCTGTGTCGGTATCCACCCTTAATTTGGATAAATTAAACTTACAAAAGAGGCAATTATGGCCTCATATTTCGATCCTCAATTGTTAGTGTTAAAAACAACTCCGTCAAACACTGCCCATGTGCTAGCTTCCAAGCATATCTGGTACTGTGTAGGAAACCTAAAACGATGTGCAGTAATTAATGCATCTTTTTATTAGTGGTCCTCCTCTAACCGGACTAAGATCTTCTACAATTTCTTACTCGAATTACACGATGCAATCTATAGAGAGATAGACAGGTGAACTCCATACTATTTAATGTTTTCTATATATATTTTCGAGTAGTATGAGTCCTATAGCGAGGTCAACCTGCTCAGTTTATATCTCTTCGAATTGCACTGTATAATCCGATAGGAAATTGTAGTGGATCCTCATCCTTTTTAACCTAATTATGGTACATTAAACGAAAATACATAAGTAAATGGGGGCATGTGTAAACAGGGACGAAGTCAGGATTTGCCCTTAGGAGAGGTCAAATAATTTTTGCTTAATTTTTTTTTTTTCTAACTAGGTGTTAAGGTCATCTTTGTACTTCAACTAATTCTAGGGCCTTCAAATTTTTATTTTAATAAAAATAAGCATAATCAAACTGTTACAAAGTATTCTAAAACTTAAAAAAAATTATAAACTTTTAACTTAAGTGTAAAAACTAAATTTTCATAAATTATGCTAATTGAACCGGACATTCCTTCAACAAGTAAAAGTCATCAATTACTATGTGAGTATAAAACCTTGTGCACATAACCAAAAGTTTAAAATCTTTAATAAAGGACTCATAAGTTATTGACAAAGGCACAAACAATGTTAAAATCTAGCCAAAATAACATAGTTACACACAAATAATAGAGCAATAATAATATTTTGTTTAAAAAAAAATAGAGCAATAATATTTTAATTAGACAATAATAATTAAATGAGTTTGTTTTTAGAAAAAAAAAAACAATAATATTAAATGTAATAACATTTAGAATTCTAACTTTGAAGAGGAATTTTTTTTGTGTGCAAAGCAAAAATTTGTTGTATTCCAAGCGTTGAACATGAATTTTGTATTTTATATATATAAGGTAAAATAATGGGAGAGAGAGAAAAGAGAGAGGTCATTGATAGAAAACCTGAACAATAAGAGTGTAAATAGTGAGAGATAAAGAAGAGATGAATTTTAGAAAAGAAGTGGAGAGAAAAGTAAAAAAGACACTTAGTATTTTTTTCTTTTAAAAATTAAGAGCTTACTTTATATTATTTCCCTTTTCACTTTCTTTCTTCCTCCAGATTTATTTTTTCAAAATTTTTGGAGGGGCCATTACAAAGATTTCTATCAATGTTGCCCTTATATTAAAAAAATTGCAAAAATTTGAAATTTTGCCCATATATAAAATGTTTTTTGAAAATCTTTTTGGGGGGGGGGGGGCCATGGCGCCAAAGCTTCGTCCCTGTGTGTAAAGGTGGCGTACTTTGAACAGGTTTAGTTCCAAATCTGGTAATTACTATAATTTAATATTTGGTTTCAGTTCTCTTCTAATATCGAAATAAAATGGGAAACTGTAAATTCGGATTTCAATTTGGTGATTTTTTTGGCAAACAAATTTTTAGGTCTTATTAATTTTGGCTAGATTATTTTATTATACATCATAATTAATAATAAATAAAATATAAAATAAAAATTCGTCTAAAAATTTAAAATCAATGCATCTAAAAAAGTTTTGACCCCAAAAAAAATAACTATTTCAATTCCAACGGAATATCCGGTTCATTCCTCAAAATGCAGAAAAAAAAAAAAAAAAAAAAAGAGGTGTAATCCAATTCCGAAACTGGAAGTGGAAATTCCGGTTTTGCAACCTGAAGCATGTGTGCGCCGGCCCGTCCTCCATCATTTGTGCATCTTTTCTTTTCTTTTTTCTAAGTCATTTGTGCATCTTTTCATCTGAGGTCTTCCCCACCATTTCCCTGTCATCTCTTTCGTCATTCTTCAAGACCACCGTATACGTACCGATCATCGTGCATTCGATGGAGACAGTACAGAAAGTAAATAACTAGAATATAACAATTTTTATTAAAATTTGTAAAACTCATTTTAAAAAAAAAATATTTTTATGCAATAAGAAAAACCTACCTCACCCACATATTCGTGATTCCAAAACTTTTTAACTTTGCATCTTCAAAAAAGTTGCAAAAACCACCCCCAGTTGGCATTTTCTGCTTGGGATAAATTAAACTTGACAAAATTAAAGGCAGTTATGGCCTCGTATATCGATCCTCGGTTGGTAGTGTTAAAATCAACTTCGTTAAACAGTACCCCTGCGCTACCTCCCGAACAGATCCCGTACCTTGTAGTAAACCTGAAACGATGTGCAGCAATTACTGCATCTTTTTTTTTGTTTTCTTTGAAAATTACAGCATCTTTTCATCTACCCCCAGTTATGTTACACTGAACGAAAGTACAGAAGTAATGGGGGGGACATGTGTAAGGGCGGGTACCCGGGCATGTGCAAGTAAATGGGGCATGTGTAACGGATAAATGGGTTTTTTAGTTCTCGGGAAACTCACGAAAGCAAAACATACCCGGGCGATATTTCCTCCCCCGAGCTGGGACTGCAGGGGCAATTCCAGTCACCCGAATTCCAGAGGATCCCGAAGAAGTAATTGGTTGAGCAACTCATCAAATTGCACGTGTTTAACGTACAATCATCTCTGATCCGAATCAATACGCTCATAATGGAGCAGACAAAATAATAATTGGTTTATTTTCCCGGTCCGTCTCTATCTTTATTTGCTCATTTATTCAAACTAATTATTAAGTTGCCTTTATAATTCGACAAGACCAGCTCGAAGCATTGAATTAATTATCTGATCTGCCATATCTGTCCTTCCATCGTTTCTAATAAAATGGCTTCAAAACAAAAACAAAAACAAAAAAAACCGATGAGTTGTGCTGGTCCAAATTATGCAGCTTAAATATGTCAATTTTCTGGTCTCGCCGGCGGCCGTCTCTCCCAACCTTAATACTCCAGCTCCCACAGTTACAAGAAATATTAATATGCTTGGTCAGTTGAACATACACAGAAGCTGGACTCCACGCTACCCTGTGTTGTCGAGTCGGACAGAAGTCTCTCCCTAAAATTCAAAAACATGTATATGACGCAAATTTCACCGAGATAATGATCAAATCTTCGGTAGAGTGAACCATTATGGAGTCCGGCAAAAGTCTCCCTCTAAAATTCAAAAACATTTATATATATGACAGGTTTCACCTAGACAAATTAAGCTTGCTAATGGTCGAATCTTCTTCCAGTACCATTAAACCACCACCTCCACAGTCACTTGAGTGTATATATCAATGCTTGCAAACTCTTTAACGAGGTGTCGGGACATCTGATCAACGATTGATCGCTAAGCACTTGCCATAAATAAGTAGACCCTTTAATTTTGCAGTCACTATACGCCATGCGTTACGTGTGCACTACGTACTCGAGTTGTCCCAATTAACTACTGACATGACATCTCAACTATGGCACGTCAATATTAAGATCAGAACTCAGGAAACACTTTCAAAATAGTGCTCCTATTTATGGCATCGATCCATGCATTCATGGCGACGTACGTTTGAATAGATCAAGGGATGAATACAGACGGGAATTGCTGTATTTTTTTTTCTTTTGAGAATACTGTAGTCTAATGAGAAGTCTAGTTAGAAGCCTGCTAAACATTAAAGGCAAAACTCTAAAGGATTGATATAATGGTTAAGGCTTAAGTCTTGGTTTAGATAGCGGTGGAATCATGACCAAATTTGAAGGGGGCGAACTTCTAAAGCGAAATGATTAAATTTTTTTTTTCCTACGTAATGTAAAAAAATATTTTTAAGAGTTAAAATATCGAAAAATTAAAAATTAAAAATATTAAAAATATTAAATAATAGCATGATGTCAATAAATAGTAATAGCATAAGTATAGTTTGAAATAATAATTACGTCTCAGAGCTCTGTATCTCTCATGATTCATATAATGATAGCAACTGAAGGCACTTTCGACACACAACATGTTATGATTAAAAAAAAAAATTATTTTCACGTGAACAGAATGTCTCAGAAATACTGAGTGATTTTGAAGTTGATAGACTATCTAAAGGTGTCAATTGAAAATTTTCAGATAATTATCCATGCATCCGGTAAAACTGAATTCAAGGTGAATAACTGAAAATAAAAATAATCATCACAAAAAATGAACAAAAAAAGAATATAAATGAAAAAAAAAAGATATTAAATTCTAGAAGAAGAAGAAGACGACGAAAGAAGACGTCGAAGCCGTTCCATTACTGATCGATTCATGTACCTCTGTACGAGCGATTTCCCAGTACCGCGAGACAAGGCCTTGGGAGCTTGGGGGCGATCTCAGTCTACGTACCTGATCGATGAATAATACCAGTGGTCCGGTAGTACTTACTAAGCGGATATGGTGCCGCGTGTAGTATAAGAATCCGACAGCGATTTTGTCACTTTCTGCTGTGTGGCTGGGGGAGCATGTAATATACGGGGCACAGGACGGCATATATTTATTCTCAGGACTCAGGACTAAGGACTCGGGACTCGGGAGTGGCAGGGAAGAAGTTAGAAGTGTGCATATTATGGTCTCTAGAATATGGGCCTCCACTTGCCCACTGGGCTTGGCCCTTGGACTTGACTTGCATGGATGCATTTTCTCTTTAAAACTTACCAGCCTGTCTGCACTTGGGCCCTGCGACACATTGTCGCACCACCTCCTTGGTAGCCTAGATTGACTTCGAAAGTTTCTAATAGCAGTTAAAAAAAAGGTTCTCATTTCAGCTGCTGCATTAAGCAGTTAGATAGATGATCTAAATTGAGTCAATTTTTTTTTCTTTCTTTTAGGATAATTTAGTTTAGATCAACTATAGAAGTCATTAATGCAGTGGAATCGTTAATTAAGACCTTTTAAGATCTTAAGACTGAGTAAAAAACCTAATAATCTAACAAACTATCAATGATCCAAGATCATTCGGGGCTGTTTTGTTGTACCTCTAGTGAAAATTGAGTTGTTCAAAAAGCCTAAGGATGACCAAATTAGGCCACTCAAGTCTAAGGGACATAAACTTTGAGGAATTCTCAGCTGTTTTCGTGAAAGTATTCTTTGTTGCTTGAATGGATGGACACTGCCCAAAGATCAGGATGTGAAATTTTCGAAGTGGATTAATATGAGAAGCAATCGCACAAACTTGAATGAAGTCTCTTGAACTCCCGTTATAGAAGTGGTGACTTAATTGGTCTTAGCATTAACTCGAAAATTGAGTTAGGAGTATGAAGTCCTTAGATCTAATCTGCTGCGGCCTTAAATTCGTTACACTTTTGTGGAGACGTGGTGACAGTCTAAATTCCCAATTTAATAGTTATGACTCAATCCGAATATTTTACAACGGTAAAAAATAATAGTTTAAAGATATTACAAAGTTGATAATTATTTGAGACCATGGAGTATAATTTTTTATAACAAATACTTTATTTTAAGAATCTGTTAGAATCACATCTCATCCCTAACGACGAATGTTTACGTTATCCTGCCATTCCTGATCTATAAAAAGATAGAGATACATACATACTATATCATCATATGTACCTATATCCCTAATTTGCTCATTTGAAGGTCCAACTATTTTCTTTTTTAGAAATGAAAAGTCCAACCACTTTTTTGGCATCATCAGGATTATTGTCGTTACCCAATTAAATCTAAGTATACTTATATAATAGTGTTGAACTTGCGCCTCCAATCACGTGTAGCATTTTTTTTTTGGTTTGGGGAAATGGTCAGTAACGTGTAGCATTTTCAATAGAGAAGAATCTTGATTGTCATAAATAATTTAATTATTTTTAAAGAACTTGGCAAAATAGCATTGCGTTATAGTATTTGATGGAGAAGAAAATCTTGATAGGCCGGCAAAATCTGGGATATATTCATTTTAAGAAAATTTTAAGAATTTTAAGTATAGTGTGAATATTGAGGTGATGTTTAAATTTTATTGGCATGCGTGTAAAAGTTGTAGAGTTGTATTGATATTTGTAAAAAAGTTAATATTGAGTTGTATTAGTATACGTATAGGAGTAATATTAGAAGACGTTCGGTTAGTTAATATTCTGAGAATTTTTTATATTTTGAGAATTTTTAGGTGTTGTTAATTTTATTGGTATGCGTGTTAGTTATTTTTAGGTAATGTGTATTACGAGGATTCAAAAAATCCAAAAACTGAACAAACTCTTAGAATTGTAAATTTAGAAAGTTGAATTTAAATTCTAAATTATTAGTCAAACGAACATGCCCTTATTCGTTTTCCTAATTTATAAGAGGAAGATGATCTGGCATTCCGATATTTGACTATTTATAACTACTAAACCATCCCTTTCTTCTCGTTAAAATCCGTTGTAGCCGCAGTCGGCTAAAAATTGGAAGTCGTTAGCAAATAGGCCCGAATCTTCGCCCAGATCGGATAGACACTGTCACTCTTTTATCCGATAAAACCAAAAACCGAAAAACGCCGTCGTATCCTAAACACTTTCGACTTTATTTCAGATTCATTCAGCAAAAAAAAAAAAAAAAAACCTTTATTCCGCATTCGTTTCCTGAAACCAATATTCTCATTCCACGTGCCAGAGCTCACGGAGTGTCGCCTCCTGGACGCATAACCCAAAAGCGTCGAGAATAGAGCGTGCGATCACATATGCCTACCGAAATTTGATCGTTTCGGCGTCACTGTCCGAAATTCGCTTCCTCTGTTAACATGGCTAGGGTATCGTCGGAATCATCGGCGGGGTCGTCAATGGCGTCGACAATCAAAGCCTACTCTGTGCCTCTCATTCTTCTCGCTGCCGCTATCTTCTACCAGCTATATGTTATTCCCAAGTCATTCCCTCCCTCTCATTACGACGGTGAGTCACTCACCACTCTGTGTTTGTGAGAGTCTGAGAAATGGCCAAGTATGTTTTACTTTTACCTTCTTTCTTTTTGTTGTTTATCTTTTTCTTTGTTCTGTCGCTCTATAGTTCTGGGAATTAAGAGGTACAGTGCTATTGAAGAAGTGGAGGGAGCATATGAGAAGCTTTCAGCCAAGTGGTAACTTACATCATTCAGTTGACTATTACATTACGCCGTTTTCATTTTTTCTTTTTCTCAATGAAATCGCTTCCGTTTGTATAGTTTTATGATCCGTGCATCCATAAATCTTAATTCAAGGTTGGGAAGAAGAAGAGCGCTTTTCACACTCATTACCATCTGCTACAATGTATGTCGAATCCACAGTCTAATTTATGACCTCCACCTTTCTTCCCGCGGTTGCTAAATATCAATAGATAATTGGATATGAAGAAGCACCTCATTCAAAAAATGGTCAACTTTTTTTGGTACTATAAGATCTAGAAAATGAATGGATTTTAGATAGGTCAGTAAACATCGCATATGGAGAAAGTGTAATCCAACAATGGACCATTCGTTGAATGGAAATCTTGTTGAAACTTATTGAGTGGTACATTTTTTAGTGGTGTAATATTGTAAAAGAGTTACCACACTAAATAAATTCCTCCGAGGATATCCAAACAATCCCGCCATTATACTACGGGAGCTATACTAGCCTTTCATGCTTATCATATATCTTTTTAGATTGGAAAATATTAGAGAATTGAGAACCATCTCATCTAAATGTTCGTTTACAATTATGGTTTTTATTTCTCTTTATACATATATAAAATCTTCTAAACAAAAGATGATGAATGATGATGGATTAGCATGAATAAAAGGCATTTGGAGGACATTTTATCTGACAGTAGACTTGAAGAAATATTTAAAACTAAATGGAAGTTATTGTCTTGTTATATTTCAAAGACGTGCACTGATTGCAACCGATCACATACATAGATGCCAAACCACATGGCATTCTTTTAGGACCTTATTTGGCTTGTCCATGTACACTACCATATATGTTGGACCCTAGTGATACTGAGATTTTTACCTGTCCCTAGCATCAGTCCAAGAGGTAACACCCTCCTCCTCCTCCCCAACTTGAGGGCACTTAATGAAGAAAAGAAAACTATCTCTACCTTCCAATCTCCCGAGGAAACCACATCAATTAAGCAATTAGGATAACTACTGAATGGCTATTGACTTTAACATTTTGATGGGAGTAAGTGCCAACTGTTCTTGTAAGTGCAACTTGTGCGTGAAAGCTGCAATCAGAACCAGGCGTAGGGAACCGAAGCATGTATGCTTCTAGCTTATTCATTCTTCACTTTCTACATAACCAACTGACATTTCTCACCTATGTTGATTTGTGGTTCTTTGCACCATTGAAGTTGATTTCCTTCTGTTACCCCCTGTGGTTTTCTATATGTAAATGTACCAAGTTTTGAAGGTTAGAGGTGAAATTAACTATTCTCCTTTTACGTGTGGCATTGCAACGGATATAAACTTCAGTGGTGTGGTCATAAGATGTGTCTATGAGATACTAAGAGAGGAAAAGAGGGAGAAGAAAGAGAAAAAAAATCCTTGGAGTGGATAAAGAATGAAAAATGACTATTAGCAATTTCTGCGTGTAACAAAATTGTTATAAAAGAGAGAGGGGGGGGGGGGTTGTAAACATGAATGCATATGTTTATAGAGACGCTGATAGCCTGATTTCTTTAAAGCTATAGACTTGGTACACATATGTTAGAAAGAGTCAATGAGAAAGGTTGTTAGAAGTACATATATATTTCGTAAGTTTTCTTTGGAAAATTCCTTATACTGCTGTTATAATACTATAGAATATGGTTATTTCAGGAATTCAGCTGACGAAGTTCCTCATATTTCTGATTTTATAAAGGTATGTAAGTGCTTCATTTGTATTTTGAAAGTAGTTTATTTAGTTAATAATACCATGGTTCAGATTCCAAATTTATGCTCTCACATGGCCAGAATTGATGATAATAATGCTATCTGTTAAATCTAATTTTTACTTCCTGAAAGTATTGTCTTTGGTTTAGTTGTTGTTGGGAGAAAACGAGAAATGGAGTCCCAGCATCGCCATTCAACATCATCTTCATTGTCACTGTAGATATCTTCTTCTATTAACTACGGGTATAATTTGCAGATTCGATATGCTTACGAGTTGCTGAAAAATCCCCTATGGAAAAGGAACTATGACATATTTGGCATCGATGAGCATCTTGTGCGTCATAAGGCTTCTCACTTGTTCGCCTGAGGCATTTGTGTCACAATTTGTATTCTGCTGTTCTTTTGGAAGGCTTTACCTAACTTTTAACTAGATTGCTTGGTTTCTTGGCTGTAGCATGTCCTTGAAAAGGTCGAAGAGCAATATGTTGGTGATAGTTTTTCAAAAGTAGAACTTCCTCTGTTAGATGCTACTGCTAACGGTTAGTTTAGATGTCCATTATAATGCATTTGCATTTACATCAACTTTGTTTCTTTTCTAGAGAATGTTTCTTATGATTTTGGTTGTTGGAATTGATCTTATACGCTAATACGGTTTTACCCCTTTCTTCTTCTCAGATCCCAAAGATTTTTCTCTTAATGCCATTACCTCCGAGGATTTTCAGTCTATTTTACAGAATGCGGAGCCCTCACTATTTCAGGTACAATCAATAGCTATAAGATGCTCAGGGATTATGACTATTGCATGTTGTGGGCATCTATCTTTCCTCTTTATCCTTTTCTTCCCCCAAACAGGTAACTAATCCTGTGTTTTGATAAGATCAACTCTAGTGTTGATTTCTCTTATTATCTCTTGCAAGTAATCTGCTGCTAAAAATCACCAAAGAGTATCCTTGTTCTCTATTGTAGTTGCCGGATTAGTCTTCCCTTCTTCTTCTTCTTCTTCTTCTTTTTTTTTTTTTTTTTTTTTTTTTCAGTGGAACAGGCATTACTCATGCTTACACTTGAAGGCGATATTCATGTATTACGGTGTCATACAATATAATTGTTTTCTTATAGCAGTCTTTTTGTTTCTTCAATGGATACTTGCTGACTCTTTCTGAGTGTTCATTGAAACTAGAACAGATGTTTTCATTTGGGAGCAAGCGCTGTGCTCAGTTTTTGGACGTCTGGAAAAGAATTGGTATGTTTTCCTTCAGGACAGATGACGTAACTTATCCTTATCTGCGTGAATTGGTTTTGTGGAGATACATTGAGATGTGTTTTGTGTCGTGTCTATAAACTCTAATCAGTGAAGCCATGCTTTGACTACTTTGTGTTGGCTACTGAATTTTCTCTGCAGTAATAAACTTATCTGGACTCATATAAGTGGTCAAAATTTTACCCCTAGATTGCGAAGTTCAGGTTTGGCAGCATCTTGCCAATTGGCAGATTACATATGAGTCAGTGACTCACCCCCCTTTTTGATACCCATCTCTTATTGATTTTTTTTTAAATTTTTTTTATCAGCTGTTATATCGGTTATATATAGATTGAATTGCATATGATATGTATTAGTTAGGTTGTTAATTGATCTAGTTTCTGAGAGCTATATTTTGCTGGTTAATAAGGAAGTTGTTCTAATAGATATTTGCAGGATTTGATAGTTATAAGTACATTGTTGTTGGTGAGAATATTAGATATTTGGCATGATAGCCTTAGAGAAAATATATTTTCATACTTATTACCCATCCAATTTAGCCAAGTAAATCTGCAATTGGACTTCTGTTGCCTGCATTTGATGTCCTTGTAGCTGCCTCCTGAATTCTTAAAAGGAAATGTGTCCTTTGTTTTGTATGATATTTTGGCAACGTCTACTCTTGTTCCCATTTATATTAGGAATTTCGAGATTCCTATGCATTGTACTTCGTTAATTGGGAGTTTGAGTGCCCCACGTTCATGAGCATTTACGGTCATCTTAATGCATAGAGGAGAGGTACTATTTGTTTGAAGTATGGTAACTTTACTTGCAACACAGATGTCTCATTTGACCTGATCTGCGTGGTATCTCTCCCTCCCGCCACTCTTTCAGGGATAGGAGAAAGGGCTTGTACATGCAACACAAAAATAGAAAAGTAAAAGAAAAAAGTTTGGTTATGATAAATATGAACTAGATGATTGATCTGTTCCTTTATTGCTTGTTTTTGTAGATAGATATTGTTGGTAAACAATTTTTTTAGCTTTCTCAGTAATGTCCTTTTTATCAGAAATTGAATTTGTTTCGAATTTGTTAGGTTAACTGAATAAGACATTAAACTGATTTATTTTAATACATGCCTTCTTTTTGAGTGGGCAATATAAATTGGATGCAATTTCTTGTAAAACATGGTTGCAACTTCATGATTACTTTGTTCCATTTTCCCTATGTTCAGCTGCTTTGTTGGATGGAGTAGCAAATACTGGTGCGGTGGAACTTGGTGACCTTCAGCTTGCAGCATACCTTGCTGAGAAAAAACCTACAGGGCAACCTTTCTTTAGGAAAGGTTAGTGCTACATTTATTGAAATTCTTTCTCTTTCTCACAAATCTCAATGGATCTTCTATATAGACCCAATATTGGGCAAAGCTTGACTTTTCAGCAACTATAAACTCTTGAATTTTCTGTCAATGTCTGGAATGGCTATTTAGTAAGGGATATGTAAGGCATCTTGCTTCCTGAATAGGGTGGTGTCATCGGAAAAAAATGTTACTGTAAACTCCATGATTTTCTTGTTTGTGATCTTTTAGTAATGTATGCAGGCCTCCCTTCACTTGTTGCCTTCCCTCCTGGTTGTAAAACTCAAGTCTGTCTTATAAGGTGATTTTTTTGCAGTCTTCTCCCAAAGCTTTCGGGTGCTTTGATTTCTTTTAGATAGGGAAAAAGTCTTCTATCGATAAGTTCTGTGCTTGTTGCACTCTAAAAGGTTATCTTTCTGATGGCTATTATGGAAGATTGGTATTGATAATTATCCTTTTTTTTAGGTTTGAAGGGGAGCTTTCAGTGGATGCAGTTACAGATTGGTTTGCAACAGCAATACTTGGTTTACCTCGAATTCTTTATTACTCGAGGGACACATTGGTAATATTGGGATTTTTTCTACTCTTCTTCTTTCTTTTTTCATAGCATTATTTGTGTCTCATATCCATTTGTTTTGTCAATACATACTTTATGCCATTGAATTCACATGAGCTTTGGTCTTACAGTTAGCACAATCATGTCTGATTTTAGAAAAGGCCATTCCTTTGGGCCATGTTAATGTCCATTTTCTTCTTGGTTTGACTTATTGTTTTGCTTCTCTCCTGATTTTGCTTCTTATGTTTATCTGCTGCTTGCAAGTGAGCGTTTGAGAAAATCTTGAGAAGGGGAAGTTAGAAAACTTTGTGGCTTCTAGTGTGATTCTCACTGATTTGCTCTTAACTGGTCCTTGGTTTTGAAGCTTTATGGTATTCCCCTTTCGAAATTTATAGCCTGCCTGGACCTATATGTCTTACTATCCTCATGTATAAATTATGTCATTCATCTACATAGTTGTGGTAATGCTACCAACATAAAGGAGGTCTTGTGAAACTCAATCCTGAAATGGCGATTAATTTTGATAGGGCCTAACCTGTTTTTACCTGTATTGGTGAAATTCTTAAGAGTTCTTACATAGGAGATAAAAAAGCAGAGTTGAACTTTATCTGTTAGAGAAAACGAGGAAGCTCTTTATTTGCCCATGTCTATAGTGCTATCAGTCATTCAAATTGAAAATAAAAAGCAAAAAAGAATCCTGTGCCTTTACAAATTTAAACAAAAATTTGAAATTTGAAGATCTGTATTCTTCCATGAGATCTTGATTGCATCAGTAGGTATTTTCCTAAAACTACATGAGGTTGTTCCTTATGCCCTTGCTGTATGTTTTACTTCAGCATCCACATATCTCAGGGCAGATCTGGTTGTCTTTGTTTTTTTAGTTTTTTTGGTTAGTCTGGTTGTTTGAGTAGGCTGGCGACTATGATTTTACACCTGTAGATAGATTCATCATTTTGGTTCTAGGGATGGGTGTCTTTTCAGTTGGTGTCAATGATACGGATAATAACCAATGTGATGATGATGGCAACTTTCCCTCATTATGGTTATTTGCTTCTCTGGATTACTCAATTTATGAGTTCATTTCAACAGTTTTTGTGTTTTGTTCACGTGCTTTTCATTCACTGTGTGACCCTGTTGAAATGATATGCAACTGAATTTCAACTTCAGGTTCCAAATTTTCTGGTGAAAAGTAGTCCACATAAGGTACCATCTCCCTGTTTTCTGTTATCTCCATGCTCTTATCATGCATGTTTTTTTTTTTTTTTTGGGTGGGGAAGTAAATCATGCATGTTTTCCCCATCTCTCGTGATTTAATTATTTGTCATACTTACTGCTATTCACTCCCGTGTATTAATGACCTCTTCATTAGTTGTAGAGGAACTGCAAACTCTATATATAGCCTTACTTTGTCAGGAATGTGTTTCTTTTAAGTTCATACCAAGTATGTAGGGAAAATTGTTACCCGCAATTCCTGTCACGATTGTGATAGCTTTGTGAAATTTGAAAATGTTCGAAAGTTTGACTTGTCTTTTCTTGGACTGTGTCAAGGCATATCTAGTTTGTGTAGGATGCTTTAGATCTACAACTCACCTCCACAAACTTTCGGGAGTCCTTTTCCCTTGATGGGTAACTAGTATATGATATTTGATAAAAAGTAGCTTAAAGAGCCTGCTGCAGTCACTGGCCAATTTGTGCATTATGAAATCAGAATCGTAGTGACCTGACAATCATGGTTTTGGAAAGGCGTAAATTGGTTCTACTGGCAATCTTTTTTAGTTTTGTTGTTCTCTCTAATTGTGTCTTTCTTTGAGTTGTGCCATTCGATATGTATGTTGAATTTTTTTCCTTTAATGATTTTCTTTAACACTAGTTATGCACCAGATCTTCTTTTCACTCTTACTATAAGGCAACAATCCCAAGCCTCTAGGGAGGATTTAACTGTGTTAAAAAAGTCATCAAACAGGATCCTATACATTTTGTTTCACTGGTTGGAGTCCTTTGGCTGCCATCGATGGTGAAGTTTTTTTCCCCAATTTCTTTGGCTGTAGATGACATTGAAAAATCAAATTTCCCTGCAGGTTTTATTTCCGTATTGTCCAAGATTTGCGCTATAGAGAAAATTCATTCATTAAATTTTTTGTGATGAATACTGTTTTTTTCCAACAAACTGCAATGTAGAGAACAATGATATTGGTGTGAAGGGAAAACAGCTGTTATTCTTCCAATGGGTCCTTCTACAAACTAAATATCTCTTGAATTGGAAGATATTATACCTACACTCAGTATCCTTTAGGGCTACCAATGATGTGAATTGACTTAAAAGCACACATACACGACATATGCCATGTGAAAATTCCAAAGCTTTTGTCTCTCAAAATTGAATGAGTATTCTATCTGTAAGTTATGTTTTGTTTAATTTATTAATTGCTTTCTTCCATTTGTTCAATAATTTTGTTTCTAAGAACTTGTTCTTTTCATGCTCTGGCTCATAGGTAAAAGTCATTTTCTTCTCAAAAACAGGGGAACGTGCTGCTCCATTTGTACGTCAAGCTGCTAAAAATTATCAGGCATATGCCTCTTTTGCATTTGTACTATGGCGAGAAGAAGAATCTTCCTTTTGGTGGAACTTGTAAGTGGACTCACTTACTTTTGTGTCTGCTAGGATGCATAGATCAATGACTTCTGGAAACAGGACTCTGTTTTAAGTTTTTGTCACAGCTTTAAAGCGGTTCTATTTCCATTCGATTAAATAATTTGTACTAACCAATGACAACCATCATAACCAAAACTAGGAAATGGCTGTAACAACAAAATGGATTTCAATAATTAAATCAGGACACAGATTTATGCATCATTGATTGCTGGATCTGAAATCAGATGTTATTGAAGCTTAGTCTTCTTTAATTACTTACTATGAATGAATGGATCTTGATACTTGTCTTATGATTGGTTAACAGGTTGGAGTTGGGTCTGCACCTGCTATAGTATTTTGAAAGAGTCCAGGCAGTCAAACCTGTTGTTTACCATGGCACTTGCCTTGTTTAAACTTTGTACTCTATAAAAATGAGTTATGTTCGTGCTTTTTCGGACTAGCCTAAGTTGTGATTTTAGTTTCAGTTTGCAGTAAACAAAATTCGGTTTATCAAACAACATTATAGAGCAGAATAAGCAGCAAGGTATCACTGTTTTCTTAAACTTACGAGTTCATTTTACCACTATTGTGACTGTTTAGATTAATTTTTCCCTTTCTATCTGGCAAAGTGTGAATCATTTACAGGAATATTTCACAACTTTTTAGTTGTTGTTTAGTTTATTCTCAAGTTAAGTTGTAAACTCTGTTGAATGAGAATTCACTAGATCTTCTATCTTATATTGTACATTGACTTGGGAGTACCTCTCATTACAATTGCATTGGTTGCCCAAGAAACTCTTCTAGACTGCTTCATTCTGTTTTCTTTTTTTTTTTTCCTTCCCTCTGTTCCCCCCCCCCTCTTCTTTTTCTTCCCTCTTTCAATACACTGATACCATGCATAAAGTGTTTGACGCTCTTAGCAACGTCAATGCACATATTTAACCAAATTCTTTGACCCTTTTGAGAATCTGAAACTTTGTCTTGAAATGACCTGTTACTTTTGCTTTCCTGAGTAGAGTAACTTATTGACTGAGGTCATGATTCTGTGGAGTTGTCAATGTCCTTCATTGAATTAAAGTGGCTGAAAATTTTTGTTTCAAGATTAATTCCTTTTATGGTTCTGGTCTGGTCAATGGGGATGAATAGATGTGAGTATGTTGCCAAGAGGTGGGGGCGAGGGGGCTCCCAAGCTTGAAATATTGATATTGCAGTTTGAAATTTGGAAACTTCTCTACAACTCCCTGGTGAGAGTTAATCTACAACCACATCTCATTTTTTGACTAATTTGTCCATATTCAGTTATGGAACCTGGACATGGGGCATAACATATGCATGTCCAGCTCTTCATCTGCTTTATTGGTTTGAGGAGTCAATACTGGGTGCCTTCCAAGCCTTCAGATTACCGTCATTCTTGCTTTTATGCATGAGAAGCTAGCCCTGCTGGACATGATTAGTGGACAGCTATCACGTGAAAAATGATTCTTGTATTGCCTTTTCTATTTCTGAAGCTTGTATTGTTTTAATAGGTTATAGTTGTAGTGTACTGAAAGAAATTGTTTGCTTTCTGATGAAAGTAGTGGATTTATCTAAAACCTTGGACGCATGATGAAGCTACTTTAGTGGCTTCACAACTTCGATGCAGTGTCTGAATATGACTATCAATTCTAAGCCTGTCAGAAATGTTGAGTCATGCATTTTTGTTTCATTGTAATATGTTGTCCAGTTGATGCCAGTTGTTGGAGCGGCGTTTATGCTTGTATTAGATCGTTATAGCTTGATATTCTGCAAAAAATTGTGAGGATGCAATTAGATATGAGCTGCCTTATTCGATCCACCATCTGCTGATTAAGTGCCCTAGATTAGCTTGTTGTTAGAGTAGAAATAGTGTTTGAACATTAATTTTGGCTGGGTTAGGCAACTTATATGGTTGGTGAACGGGAATATGCAGTAACCAGAGTTGGAGTGTGGCAATGGTCATTAGTGGTTTGTGTAACTGGCTTTGTCATCTCATGCCTGTTTAAAACTAATTATATTTTATTGCAATTCAATTAATGATGATGCGGCTCCTACTTGCGATTCACTCATTGTTACTGAACTGTGAAATTCGGAAGTATTGGTACAACTTTGTTTTGATGATATAACTTTGAAGTTTCCATGGAGTAGATTTTTTTGTTTTTGGAAAATTTAAAAATCACTGTCTCGGTTTTTAGGTGGGAAAATAACTGTCTGGGTTTCTAAAGATAAAAGAATAACTGCCTGGGGTTTGGCCTTTTTGAATTTTGTTGCTTCCGTCCAACTGGCATCCATTATCGTTAATGACAGCCAACCACGCTGTCAATACAGTCGCGTAGGACCCAATAGAATACTGCCACGTTGGTCCCAAACTGACTCGGTTGAGCGCTTGGGTAGCCCCTTTCCCAAACCGACCTAGTAGAATGCATGGGGGACCAAGATCGAAGTGGAGCTGAGATGGGTGTTAGGGCTGGGAAATTTTTGGGACTGTCGCCGGTGGAGGAACAGGGGGAAAAAGAAGGTGTGTGGATGTCTAATGAAGCCGGTGACCTGTCCGTGAAGGTGATGTGGCACTGGGTCAGATGTTAATATTTGCTTCAGATGTTAATAGTATTCCCAATCAGTATTCTACATGGCTCGTGTCAACGGTAGTGAGTGGGTGCTGCCGTTAACGATAATGGACAACAGTTGGACAAAAGCATTAAAATTTAAGACGGCCAAATCCCAGGCAATTATTCGTTACTTTAAAAACCCGGACAGTTACTTTTCCATCTCAAAACTCTGGCAGCGATTTTTAAATTTTACTGTTTTTTTGGCTAAATGGTGTAGACTTTTTTATATATTGAGAAACACTTCATTCTTTGTCTCACCTTGTGTTAGAGCTTCCTCAACTAAGGAGTGTGACATCAATGGAGCTGGGTTGTGATGCTCGAGGCTATTCTCGTGCTGGAGCTAATACCACCACTTGGTACTGTGCTATATTGGCAGGAAGACGTGGTCCTGAACTTGACAAAATGCGTGAAGTAAGTTTCTCCTCTGCTTGTGTTTTGTGAATTTTGATCTGCTTGGTCTTGGTGGCCTATTTCCAAAATCATTTCAGCAACTTTATCTTTATAATATGTGTAGATTTTCATATTTGCTTTTTTTTTTTTTTTTTCCGAGTGCTTCTATGCATGGCAAATTTATGCAGTGTGTTTTTTTACAGGATGATATGGCTGTATGCCCTGCACATTCAATGCATGAGGGTTGGCCTCTGTGTTACCCATGTCTTGATAAAAGGGTTTCTCCATCATTTCTAGGGAGATTTAGTGAAATTCCTTTTGGAACAAAAGCATTTCCGCCGCCCTTTTTTTCTGTGTTTTCATTTCTGGGGTTTATGTGGAAAGAAAACAGAATCGTGGTTTATGTGGAAAGAAAACAGAATCGTTTATGTTGGTTAAGGGGATTAAGTTGAGGATTATATCCTTGAGGACATCTACAGCAAAAAGAGAAGTCAGAGGAAGAATTTGGACCTTTAAATAGGCAACGCAGCTATAAATTTCATAGAGCTTTTTTTTTTTTTTCCCTCTTAGCCATAGAGCTTGGTTATATCTGTGTCTTATTCTTTTTTTATTTCCCTTTCCATCTTTTATTATATCATACATATCGGAATTTATAGATTCCTTGCCCAACAAAAGCCAAAAGGATGGAAAGGCTTGGTTTTCTAGCTTTTTATAAAAATTATTTAGTAAAATAGTCTGAAATCAACTGAAATTCGTATATGTGCTGTTTAAGAACCATGTCTTCCTCTAGTTTAGGAAGTGGCATAAATTACATTGGTTCATAGACCATCCGCAGGGTTCAAAACTTACTGTCAAATGATAGCAAGACAAAAAAAGCTGACCAAGATGAATCCTTCTCACCGGCAGCAGGAGCTCTAATTAGCAAGCGGTTGACCTTTGCTTGGCTTGATGGGGAAGCCCAAAAGGTGAGTTTTTTGTTGGTTTTCTTTCTATTGATTACTATATCACGCATGCTGTTGGTTTAGAATTAAGTTGTGTTGAATGCACTTGTATTCCGTCTGTCACCCTGGGAATAGAAAGTTGTTTCTACTTTAGAAATAGCTAAATATTTAGATTGTTGGTGGAAATCTTGCCCTTCCTTCCTGTAGTCCCTTGTTGCATTGTTTGGTTATGGAATCATGCATTGACTAGTACAATCTGATCCTATGCAACTGTGATCCTCACCACTTGTGTAATTGATTTTTATACAGCAATTGTGCTTCTTCTGGCTCCATTCTGATGGTAGCCCTGAAACTATCTATGAAACTTGTGGACCAAGGAGAGATCTGACTGATGTACCTCGCTTAGTTATTGTCCGTTACAAAAGAAATTCTACAGAGGATGATATGAAAGTTGAGAGTAAGCCAAAAAATATGTGGGATTCTTTACGAGGAAATGATTTGGATCCTGCATCACAGCTTGTGGCGAGATACAATGGTTCAGGTGAAATTTTACAGGTATAATGAGTATTGGCAAATTGTCTTAAACTTGAGTTCAACTGTCAATCTATGTTCACAAGTTTTTTCGGTGGTCATTTCATGGATCGATACGTACATCAGATGGAAGAATTATTTCATGTAAAACCCTGTTTATGATGAGGTGCCCTTGTTGTCTTCTCCATCTTTTATTTTACTGCAGATTATCGAATGGGTCTCCGGAATAATCAGAGATGGTGACTCCAGAGATCTCCCCTCATTTGTAAGCTGCGTGCTTGTTCTCATTGGCAGATTCCTTAAACAAGCCTAATCTTGAGGACCTGTCTTTTGTATATTGTTCAGTTCTTCCTTATGCTTATATACTTGTACTCTGGGGGGTTTTTGCAAAGCTAGTCTGCCTGCGAAATTTTACTTTAGGTGTATACGAGAGCCACTCCAAGGTATGTACAAATTACTGATTGGCTAAACAATTTGATGCCCTTTAGGGGAACTGTCATCGTGCCATCTAATGATGGGACCACTTCCCCTGCAATGCCCTTCTACCTGAATCGCTTAGGGATGGGAGGAGGTCAAAATTTGCACTGTGAACTGTCACTGGTTTTTACGTGATTGTAAAAAATTTAAGAATAAATGCTGTTCTGAGCCTTCTGCCTGCTTTTCATGCATTTTTACTCTTTCCAATTCAGAGAACAAAAACTCCGGAGCTTGTTCCTGACGATTCAGAACCTATTTTGCTTAGAGGCGCCCAAAAAATTATTTCAGCAAACACAATGAAGCAAAGGAGTCATGGTATCATAAGAGAAATCTCTGATCGCCTGTCAGATCCGAGGACTGGTCCTTTCTTGCTTCTAGGAGCATTGATGTCTTTTGGTACCATCTGGCTGCGGAGGAGTCAACAGACTCAGTCAAGTCAATCAAAAAAACCAAATCAACCAAAAAAAGTAAGTGATGGGTTAACATATCTCTCTTTAATGGTTTTTGAGCTTTGTCAGTGGTATCTGCAACTGCTATTGAGTTTATGTGAAGCCAGGGACAATATACTTAAGGAAGTGAGGAGATAAAGAGGGATAGAAATTGTATGAAGAGAATTCTCTCATATTTTTTTTTCATCTTTGTTCTCCTCTCTTGCAAGCTGCAATGGTTATCACTGCTCACTTCTGATCATTTGGATCTAACTTATGAATGCTTTTTTGCCTAACCAATGTGTTATTAAGGATGTGACTACGACTTATTTCAGAGAAAGTCATATGGATTATGCCCTTTCTTGCCTTTTCTTTTATTTAGCCGTTTGGCCATGTTATTTAACTTCTACTCGTTGATGGATGTAGTTCTCCATTTGGTTTATCAACGAGTCTTGCTTTTGGTCATCACATTCCTGACAGTTATATTATACACGATTTTCTGCATTTTAGTTTTCTCAGCAATTTAAATGTGTAGGCGGCTCATGTAACAAACTGTAATATGTATGTTTCCAGGATGAAGGTAGACCTGAGAAGAGAGAGAGGCGTAGAACTGTGTCGAAAAGAGATCCACCTCCTTCCATGACTGATGTGGAACCAAAAGATGCATACCAGATGCCATTTTCTGAATCGGACTCCGAGTAGTAGATGCTGCTTAAGAATGAAATTGTAAGGTCATAAGCAGGCGCAGAGATCCTCAGACTGAAGATCATAGATCATGCTCATAAAAGCATGTTGAAGCAGACATCATATGTAGACAAAAACATATGAGTTGATGATTTGATTGTGAGAGCCTTAAAGTTCTCGCCTGTTTATGCTTTTAGGCGCTAACTCCCTTTTAGTAGCACCTTGTACTGCATATGCCACAGGGCCATATTTAACAGAACTCAGCTTGGTTATTTTTATAGCATCGAGGACTTTAGTGTTGCTCATCCCCAGTGGCTTGATATTCCCCAAGTTACTGGTTGTTCCGTACAGCTCAATAAAACCAGAATTTGTTGTCATTTTGAATTATTGAGCTGCTAATCGTAGCAGAAAGTGTGTTGAAGCCATATCCACCAAATTTGAACGCAAAAGAAGGATATGCTACAATGCTTCTTATAATTCTTGGGAATATTTGCTTAAAACTTGTACACCTCGAGCAAATTAAATACTGGAAAGATTTTTAACTCTTCAGCAGTCAAGATTTTCCCCAACACAATTGTGCTTCCTGTGCTCTCAGATTTGAAGTTGAAAACGGATGAACACTAATCACGACCTCAAAACAATGTTTTACTCATGAAAAACCTTCTAAACTAACAAGAAATCCCTATGCAAATTTGAGTAAAAATGGTCAAAGAAAGTTAGAAAAAAAATGAGGAAGTTACCTAAAATTTATTTGGACTCCCTGAATCGCATTGACCACTGCTGATAATCACTTTGGGAATAGAAGTATGGGCAAAAAAATTGTTAGGAATTTGTTTTTGAATAGTACAGACTTTACTTAAATTTATATCTGCATGAAAAAGTTGTTAGGATTTGTAAAAATGTGCCAGGAGTTCGTAAAAAAGTTGCTCAAGCTTATAAAAATGGTGCTGGAGGATGTTAAAAAGGTTATTGTGAAAAAAATTTCAATTATTTTTTATCCATTCCCAATGGTAAAAAAATACAAAAAAAAAAAAAAAACTTATAATTTCCCGCACCTTCGCTCTGGAAGGATTTCTTTTTTTATTTGGGTTAATGAGCATTTTGGTCCTTAGTTTTTACACCCTTTTTCAAAATAGTCTCTGAGTTTCAAATTTGCTCAAATCAATCCTTGAGTTATTGTTGTTTATAGATTTAATCCTTCTGTCTAATTTCATCCTTTACATGCACAGTTAGCTAATGGTGAGACACATCACTCTCAATAAGATCTCGCCATGTGTACCAATTTAGAAAAAAAAAACTCACAAAAGAACAGTCATGTTGGCAATTTTTTTTATTTAAAAAAAAAAAACTGAAAAGTGACTTGAACGGGTGCCCAGATTTGGGCTCCTCGTTGCCAGGATGGCTTGCGCAGCGAGGGGAGCCCAGATGTTCGAGTCACTTTCAGTTTTTTTTTTAATAAAAAAATGTTGTTGCCAATGTGACTGTCCTTTTGTAAGTTTTTTTTTTTTTAATTTGGTACACGTTGTGAGATTTTATTGAGAGTGACATGTCTTGTCATTAATTGATTGTGCATGTAAAAGAAGGAATGATTAAATTGAAAAACAACAATAATTCAGTAACTGATTTAAGCAAAAAATTTAAAAATAAGAGACGATTTTGAAAAATAGTATAAAACCAGGGGCATTAATCCTTTTTATTTTTGCTTCTCTCGTCCTTTTGGCCTTTGGGTTTTGCGACGCGTCGTAGGCCCCAGCAGTTACTGATTTCGCCCTACAGTCAACATCCAATAATAACTTACTAGAAGGGGATTTACGTAATTTTGACAAGGGAAAAAAAACAGACGAACTTTTTTTTGTAATTTTCATTTTTTTTTTGGACTTAGCAATATCAAGAAAAGAAGTAACGGACGTTAAGAAGAGTCCTCAACTGAGGTGCCCCTCAAGTTATTTCTGACTCCTTCGGCTGCTGGCTGCTGCTTTCACGAACTCAAGAATCTCTGGTTGGAGCTTTTCATCAAATCTAAAGGTATCAAACGAGAAGACAAAAGGAAAAGATCTTAATTTTGTATCGCTCTGACGCTCTGATCCTTTTCTTATAAGACCTAAATTCCCTCTTCCTATATATTTTGTTCGCTTAATTTTACAAAAATTTTGGGTTTACTCATTTTCTGCTTCTGGATTTTGTTCGTCACGTATTTATCTGTACTGTGGGAATATGCTTGATGTGAGTTTAACTCTGAACGTTAGAACCTCTGCGTCATAGTTTATCAAGCTGTAGTATCTGGTACGATTGCATTCGTTTATGCGTTAGGCTGCTTTCATTGGCCATTCAATTTAACTCTGAGTATGCTGTTCTTTTCCCTTGTTTTGTTTGTTGTTTTTTTGGCTGGTTTAGTGGAAGATAGTATTGAGAAAGGGGTAGCATGTTGAGAAAAAGAAGCTTAGTTTCTCATTTTCTTGTCCTTAGGACTCAGCGGGGGATTGATTTCTTGTCTTATTCAGGGATTTATTGAATTGTGTGATCGAACGCATTGAGTAAGTGGGGGATTTATTTAGGCTTTATATCCTTGCGTTTTTCTACTTTGGACATGCTGTATATTGGAAAATCAATTCATTGTTTCGCGTTGGTGGTTATGTGGCCTTGATTAACTGTCCATTTGATAATTGATTATTATTAGGGTCTGGTTTGACTTTTTAAGTTCTGGTGATCTCCTTATGCTGGAACATAATCTGTACTTGCGGACTGAAATGATGTAGGTTTCCTAGGAAATGGGAAAGGACGCAAAGGCAAAGGACTCAGGAGCAAAGGGAAAGGGGAAACAGGCAGCCGGTGGAGCTGATGAGAATGCATCAAAGGGTAAAGGGAAGGGTGGGAAGGCAGCAGATGGGCTTGGCACCTGCACATATGTCAAAGGTTTTTCTTCTTAATTGACCTTTCCCCTTTGCCCTATCCAGGGCCCTTTTGCTTAACTTTTGCTTCATTTGTCGTTTGTATGTGTCTTTTTTGTTTCTTTTTAAAGATCTTTGTTTTCATTCCATTGTTCTGGCCAATTATTCAGCAAGGCATATCTTATGTGAGAAACAAGGGAAGATTAATGAAGCATACAAAAAGCTGCAGGATGGTTGGCTTGGCAATGGGGATAAGGTTCCACCAGCTGAGTTTGCAAAGGTGAATTCTCTAGCCTAGAAAAGTAAATGCTTGAGCTTGATAGAAAAGGCACAACTGCTCTTAGAACTTATTCATTCAGGAAACATTATTACATTCTCCATAAATTTTTTCATGTCATGGCATTTTGTGTTTCTTTTTTATTTGGTGGGGGTTGGGGCCATGTTGGCTTCAGTTTCTTGCATTTAGAGTATCTTATCTTGTAAGCCCTCTTCATTTGTTCTCTTGTTTGAGTGAATCTTAATATAAACTCCCATTGTTTCCAAATTGTCATGCCTCTGAGGTAACAAGTGAAATATTTCGAAAATTTATAATCGATGCCACAATATGATTGATGCTACATTGTGCAAAGAGGAGGGACCAATAGTAAGAATTATCATTGTCGATTCAGCCATGTGCTTCAGTTAGTTGGAGAAAATGTCAGAAACCCTGTGTCTTTACAGATACAGGAGGAAAAGAAGATCCTTTTTCCTGTGTAAATTATTTGTAAATTGGGCCCATGATGGCTATTTACTAATAAAAGAAAATTTTAAGTTGCAGCTTAGCCTTGGGGTGTGGATTTTCATTCCTCCCTTTGCCCCAACTCACAACATAGGCAGAAGCGATTTTTCACTTTATTTTTTCTTGCTTTCTTGTTGCAGTTAGCTCAAGAATATTCAGAATGCCCATCAGGCAAGAAGGGTGGAGATCTGGGATGGTTTCCACGAGGTAAAATGGCCGGGCCATTTCAGGAGGTTGCCTTTAACACACCTGTTGGAGCTACCAGTGCGCCATTCAAGTCAACGTATGATCCTGATGTCCCCATTTTTCATCTTTACATCAGCATTCCATATGACCAGACTAGCTAACAATATTTTGTTTCTGTTGGATTCTTCTCCCCCTATGCTGATGCAGACATGGATACCACATAATCTTAGCTGAAGGGAGGAAGAACTGATTCTCTGATATGTCTGGGTGACATTTGGCTCAGTGGATGGATGCTGCTTTCCTTTCATGTTAAAATGTACTTATAAGTCTCTGTTTTGCATTGTAAAAAAGATTATGGTTCTGTTCCTATACTCATTGATGAGCCTTTATCGTAATTTCCAGTGCTTGTAAGAAAGATTATGTTGAGGTTGTGGACTGGGGCATGGATCCAAGCATAATAAGAGAATTAGTGAAAGCATTACCAAAAAAATGAGTCACTGACGTACGAGGATAAAGTTCCAATGCGCTGAATCTTTATATTGTTTAAACTGAGATAGATCTTGCCTATTTTGTTTTCTCCATTTGCCCTATTCTTCCTCTTTATCGGAGGAAATTCATATCAACTCTAGAAAGAGACAAAAGGCCAATGGGCTATAAAAGGAAGGAGGGCAAGTTTGAGAATCCCCATACCCCTAAGGCACTATTTTCTGTTATCCAACAACCACACATACATAGCTAAAACTGGTTACTGATTTTGCAGACCAAACAAGTGCAATATCATTATGGTCACGCCCGGGGAGCTGGTCACCCCTTGGTCGCTGCCTTCCGCCCTTCTGCTTGGGAAAAAAAAATGCAATATCATTATTGCTTAAAAATCGTGCAATATCATTATTATAGCTACAAGAAAGACACACGACTACAATTCTTCATTAATCAACAAGCTTAAGGCCCCAACTCATGTCCTCACAATGCCTCACGTGAGGAACCAGTGCGCCAGTGTCGATTCCAATCTTCGCCTTGCAGTCATAGAAGGGAGGTGCATGGAAGCAAGGTTCCATTGACATGGCTCGTTGACAAGGGGGGTCAGGTGCTGTCCGATTCTCAGGCTTGTAGAGTATCCATGGCCTTAATCCCCCAAGACCCTGGGCCACATACCCGAAAGTTGACCATGAGCTAGTAACCAACACATCAGTAAGGCTCAATAAATACATCTCCGCCCACGCCTTTCGATTGTGCGTCAGCTTCTCTGTTTGTTGATACCCTTCATGGCTCGGCTGGTAAATGCCAACAACCTCACCTGTTACAGTTGGATGTTCCCAATACATATCTCTAATCTTCTCGAAGTACCCGGCACTTAAAGATGTCATAAGCACAGCTTTAGACTTGTGAGTTCCAGATGGACTGATAATGTGTTGCTCCCTGTTGATTTCAGGCAACAGATTCTCCTTCATGGTACAGGATAGGATCTGATCCAACACATGTTGAAATGGACCGGTCCCAGTATCAAAGATCCTGATCTGGATGCCTATCCTTTCATCTGATTTGGCTAAGTAAGCCTCATAAAATCTTGTAATAAGTCCCCACACCTGATCTGTTGGGTGGAAGAGATATCTGCCCAAGAAGTGGAAAACTGTTTCCTTCTTGGGGAAGAGATTACTCAATTCTTGTTCGAAAGAGGGGATCAAGAAAAGAGATGGGATGAAGTAGTTATCTGTCTTCACGATCAACCAAGGTACTTTCTGCAGAAAAGTTTGATCTTCATCACAGAAGAAAAGCTTATCATGATAATCATAATTGTGGACTAGATGGACGTAGAGAGAAGATGGCGTCAACCTATTTGAATTTGCCATTGTAGTATTCTTCAACATTTTGCCATAACATTGGGGAGATTCCTGACTGAAGTTGTTGAACTGATTTTTAAGGGGAAAATCTTGGGGAAGGAACCAGGAAACCTCTGGAAATGGTTCACAGAAGAGATCAGCCACGTCAACTCCAGGGTCGACAAGTAGAACACGGTTTGTGAGGAGAGCATAAAGAAACGATGAAGCCAAGGTTAGTATCCTATTCCCTAATCCACTAAAGGAAATCCAAACTACATAGTTGCATTCTGAGGGTCCCGTGTAATGACCAGATCTCAGCTGCTCCACAGTTTTATTATAGGATTCGGTATAGGGCCCACATTGTTTATGGAGAGCTTCATATCTTCGCAACCTGGAAATGAGGTAAAAGGAAGGCTTGTACAATAGCTCCTTACGATAGTTGGTTGACTGATACCTGCTGAGACAAGATCCTTCATCAAGTCCAGCAGAAAGTAGGCCTCCAAGTAGTTTATCCTTTGGCACCAAAATAGGCAGAGCAGTCTTGTCTTCTGAACCTATGACCATCGAAGAGTACACACCATGGATAAATCATAGGACTTACAGATCGAAGTAAAATGATTGAAAAGGCAAATGGATAGGGAAACAGGATTGGCAATAAGATAATTATCTGACAGAGCAAGTGGCGGTGGAGTAAAGAAACAAAATAGGTAAATAATAAACTAACAATGAGTACCATACCAAGCTAAAACACTAATGAAATACATGCTTATTATGGGCCAATAGAAAGTAAGGGGAGAAGTTATTCTCGAGACATGAAATTAACTATCAGTACTGCATAATCACACAACTGAAAACCTTTGATTCTTAAGAGTAAGATACAAGTCAAATCCTAGAACATTGAATTCAATGAGGAAATGCCATTACCCCAACTCCTCGTCCCCCCAAAACAAGCAAACTGACTTCCTAAAATATCATTTGGAAATGTTTGCTGACAGAAGTCATGGCCCTAGATTGAAGTTGATGTCGAAAAAAGAACTATATCGCAAGACCAAAGCAGCTTTTAGGGTATAGAACTTCTATTATAATGAGTTTGTTTTGATCTTGTTCTCGTCACCGTGACATAAATCAAACCCAACAAGTGCACTTTCTGCAACATCTCCAAGAACGTAGATCAAACCCACTCTTTTGATCATTTCACCAACAGAAAAATAAAATCCATAAAAATAAACCCTGGCAGAGCAACATTGTCGAATGTAAGCGTCAATGACAAAGACCCAAACCAAAATCAAGTACACTAACAGAAACTCTAACTGAGTCTTAATACTTGAAACCTTCAAAAACCCGGAAACAAGTACCTTGTCTGGGTCCCCCTTCGAGAACCCGTGTTTCTGAAGCTTCCCGAATTATATCTGAAGGTGGGTCTTTGAAAACCACGGACACTGAAAACAAAACCGAGATAAAAATCAGACAAACCACAATGATCCCCATCAGCCTGGTCGGGTTGGAAGTGGCCATCAGCCTGATCGGGTTGTAACTGGATTTCTTATCCGGATCCATCAGAACACTCTGGGAATTTGGATCGGGAGGCCTTGAAGAATCATAGTCATCAGCCGTGTTTTTCTTCAGCCTCTTCATATTGTAAAACTCTCATCTGGGTATTGCCAGAGATCCGAATAGGTCCGGTTTTGGTCGAACGGGTATCCGTAGAAAGGACCGGTTGGATCAATGGACAGGTGAGCTCAGGAAGAGTGGTTTTGTAAGCAGTGTCGGCCTATGTAGATCAATGTTTTGCCGCGTCTGCTTAGTGCCTACTTCGCGTTCGAGGGAGGAAGGGTGGTGATGGTGGCACGGATTGGAATCATTGGATGCGGTCGGTAGGGACTGGAAATTTTACAAAATCTGACCGGTTTGCATGGTGATCGGACACATAAGTAGGGATCGTGATAAAATTGGTGCCCCTGTCGCCCTGCGTGGATGCAGTGTTACGGCCAAATGGTTCTATAAAGTTCAGGAAAAAAAAAAAAACTAAATGTTCTATAGTTTCCATTATTTTTTTATAAATATTTTTCCACTCGAATAGATGCCTTTCATACCCACCATTATATATCTTAAATAATTTTAGTAAAAAAAAAAATCTTAGAGCAGCTTTCAGAAACTTCATCGTCTGCTTATTGCAAAACTGATTTTAAATAATTGGTTGTTGTGACCCTCGCAAATTTCACTGATTAATGTAAAAGTTAATTATTATTATTATTTTTTTTTTTTAAGGAGAGAAATTTGAGCACTCAACGTCGCGACAAAAGTTAATATTAAATTGTGACGAATAGCAAAACAAAGTAAGCTATCAGTCGATTTAAAAAAAAAAAGAGTAAGCTATCAGTTGCCTTTTCCACGCACATTGATATGGTTTTTACCCAAAGTTATCAATTGTATGAAAACTCTTTAACTACAGAGACTTGTAGGTCGCTTTCCCATGCGTATCTTTTGTTTTACGTCATCTGGCCTTTCCATTAATTTGATTAGGCAGCGCCGGTTGGTCTTTGGAAGCAACAAGTATGCCTTTTGACCGTTGCCTCTCCGTGGTAGATAGCCATTCCGATGGACAGCATGCCAACTGGGACAGGATCTGCCGAGGTGGTCTTTGTACAACGCCAACGGTTTAACTACAATCCCACTAGTTATCAGGTAACTTTGCTCCTCATTTTTTTGTTCTTTTGTAGTAACTTTGCTCAGCATTATGATGGCCTAGGAACGATCATTAACTGTGCTTCATACAAGTGGTGTCAATGCAGAAAAGGATAGAAAGGAAAGACCTTTTTTGGAAGCGATTATACAAGCTTTTGACATGGGAGACAAATATCGTTGAAGATGACAAACATGGGAAAATATTTGTACAATGCATCTATATATAAAACCTGAAACCCCTAGGAAGGACCCAATAGTGAAGGCATCAAAAGGGGTGGATTGAGTCTTCATTTCATTTTATTTTCTCAAGGTATGCATATTATCCGTGGAGTTTCTTTGGAACAAAAGCATGGGCACAGGAAAGTTGGCTCAAAATGCTACGCTAAGGTCTTCATAACCAGGATCCAACCAATGCTGGCCAAAAGAAAGAAAGGAGGATAGATAAATATATAAGGGAATAAAAACCAAACTCTTTTGTTTTGTTTGAAAGGTAAGTAAATCCAATCAGTTCGCAATCACGCGCGATGACCATCTCTGTCGCTGCCTGTCTCTCTCTCACATTTACAAGTCAGCAACATAGAGCGCCAACCATTGCAGATAACCAAATCCCACCCCAAGCCAAGAGACGCGTGTCGCCATTGAAAAATTTCCTAAATTACTCCGATATTTTTTGTCGTCAACACCATGCTGAAAGATTGGAGAGAGAGAGAGAGAGAGAGGAAAGGACCGAACTTTCTCTTACTACCTAGCCGCTGAGGCCTCCAAGAAACATACTACTCATATAGATAGACACCGAGACACACAGACAGCGAGGAAAGGATGTCAACAGCTTCGTTGTGTTCATCTATCCAATCCCGGATCAGTGGGTTCGGAGGGGGTCTTACGCTTCGTAAACCATCTCTGTCTCAACCCAGTTCCTTCACCTTCTCCAGGTACAGTTTACTACTAACCTGCTGTTGCTCTTTCTCTTTGGGATTTTTATTGGGTATTTAGTGGGGCTGAAGGGTGGGATGGCGAAATTAAGTGTTACAATATGACCTGGCTCAGAAATGACATAGTTTTACGGTTGTACTGTAGAAGAACGACAAAGCCAATAGAGATTCGGGAAATTTTATTCCAATATAATTGTAGATACAGATGAAGTGACACTGTTCTGCGCATGCATCGGTAAGTGTTTGTGAAGTGTCATTGGAAGTCTTAGGCAGTTCAATTGGAATATGGTGATTGAAGGAAGAGTCCAGTTTGACCCCTCACTCTAACTTTTCTTTTTTAGATGACTATAAATTGTGTTTAATGTAGAAGAATTGGAGGTGAGGACGTTCCTGGTTTAGGTATTGGACAAGCAGAGATATGTGTAGTTGAGTATGCTGGTTTCATATTACGCTAGATTGGGAACTATGCCTTACATGTCAGTGTTCCTGTCTAGCTGAACTTCGAATCAGTTTTTGTTTTGACGACTAAGATGGAGAAATTAGTCGAATTTTGACGTAAAGCATGCATGTATTTGTTGTGACCATTTAGTGGAAGTCTTGGTTAAAGAGGTAGTCGAATTGTTGAAATAACCTAATTCTTTTATTTCTTTTCATTGCTTTTGGAGAATCATGGTTAAAGGAAATAGTAGGCACAACTAAATTTTCTACGAAGGTTTAAGACCCATATGTAAATTTTCTATGATTCTATTGGCTTACCTCAATATGCAATCACTTCCTGAATTATACTCCCATATTGGTTGATCCTGTATCCTTAAGAAAAATTCGCTATGCTTTTATGTGAATTGTTCAATGTTTTCTATTACTATCTGTACAAAGCTCCATACTATCCCCAATAGGAAAACTTGTTTTTTAGTTGTCAGCTGGGTATAGCAGTCGATCCTCTCTCTCTCTCTCTCTCTTTTGGCAATAAGGGGTTTTGTTAGAGTAAAAAGGCTTCTCTACATTGAATATACAAGTGCAACTATTAAATTGAACCATTCTACGATTGTTTTGTATCTTTGCCTGCTTTCTTTATTGTCTTACCATTTAATCTTAGAATATACTCCCCTGTGAGAAAAGATTTTGCTTTCGACATCCATTCTGGTTAAATAGGAAAAGTTCAGGGGGTTTGCCTCTCCATAAATCCTGTATTTTATCATGCTTTGGAAATCGAGAGTGGAATATTATAGTAGATGGTACAGGTGTGCTACACATTATTTCCTGCATTCTCACCTGTTGGTTATGTGGTTATTTTTGTGTTTTGCAAACTGGGCTTCATTAGGATCATATGGTAAGTCAGCCATATTTGGATGCCTCATAAAGTTTTAAGGTTGTGTTGTTACTTTATGCATCTTCAATGAGTATATCATACTTAAAAGTGGGAGTGTCTGAATCTAAAGACGAGAAACTACAGTCTTATTTTATGGATTCATCTCTTTACATTACAACAGCAAACAGTTTTTTCCTTTACAGATTTTGTCCCTATAAAGTTTTTTCCTATGTGGTGCTCAAAACAACTGCATGAGTATTTGACACAAGTGAAAGCTTTAATTTGCCAGATATTGTTTACAACCATATTCTTGGATGCCATGTAATGAAGTGTATAGTTGTTTGGGAAACCATCATGGGAGAGGAAAGCGACAAAGATGACAAAACATTTTTTTTTTTCTAGTTGAAGTACAATTATCAAGAAACTTCCATTCACTTCTGTTTCTACTTCCGTTTTAGCTTGGTTGTGTATTGGGAATGATTAGCTTCTTCTTCTTCATGAATAGTTTTTTGAATGCTGCTAACTTTCCCCTATGCCTTGCATTTATGTTGTTTGAACTTTTAACGCTTTGCACTTCCATTTTCTAGGCTGGTTTGCCCGACATGTGGAGAGTCGATGTGTTTCATCTGTTCAGTTACATTTTGGACTTTGTTTCTTTCTTTTCCCTAAGCATGTTCTGGACTTCAGTTGATAAAATGAAGGGAATCTTCACTCTTGGAACAATCACCTAAATGTCATTTATCAGTTACCATCTAGTAAGATCTTACGTTGAAATGTATAGAAAATATGCTGCTTGGCATAGTATTGACGGTTGGATCCTATGACAAAGGGAACACTAATGAATTTTGGTTGTTTTAGGGCTTAAATTGACATCTGGTTTATAGTTCGGGGGCGAAAAGTGGCATTTTCATTAAAATGAAACTATTGCTATTTCTTCGTTAGAGGTTGATTTGTGGGTAATTAAGCACATATGAGCTTTCAATGAGGTGAGGATCTAGTTTTTGGAATAGCTTAGATCATATTTTAGTTGTGCTGTTCTAGGAGATGATGCTTTCCATTTCTGATCTAGTTTTGTGGTTGTTATTGTATGTTTCAGGAGAAATTGTAAAACTGTGGTGAAGGCTACAGCTCGGGTTGACAAGTTTTCGAAATCTGATGTCATTGTGTCTCCATCTATCCTCTCTGCTAACTTTTCGAAGTTGGGAGAGCAGGTACCATCTAACATTTTGATATTTGCTACCACTTTGCTGTTTGGTTTGCTAGAATTGAAAGGGTTATGTACCTAGTTGATATGTGCCGAAAAGAGTTAATTGATCCTTTATTAGTTAGATACTCTTAGTAGCTGTGATATCCTGAATCCCACATGGAATAGGAGAAGAGAATGAATGAAAGATGAGTTCTATAAGGGTCAAGTCCTACATTGGGACCTTATTAGGTTGAACTGAGCTTTATAATGATCCAAGGAGCTTCAAGAGCAACCTCGACTAATCCTTTTGAAGTCAAAACACAGATGTGGCTAATGTTGTCTTTGGTTTGTTACAAATGGTATCAGAGCGGTCCTAGTAACACCAATGTGGGCTTGGTGGTCTTGACGAGGACGTCAAGGATTTAAGGAGTGGAGATTTTGATATCCCGAATCCCACATGGAGTGGGAGAAGAGAATGAATGAGATATGAGTTCTATAAGGGTCAAGTACTGGTTGAACTGGGCTTTATAATGATCCAAGGAGCTTTAAGAGCAACCTTAACTAGTCCTTTTGAAGTCAAAGCACAGATGTGGCTAATGTTGTCCTTGGGTCTATATAGTAGCTTTGTTATGTTTTTTGTCGATTGGGTATTGGTTGTCATGGGTGTTATTAGCATTTGACTCTCACTTTGTCCAGGTAAAAGCAGTGGAGTTGGCAGGTTGTGATTGGATTCATGTCGACGTGATGGATGGTCGTTTTGTTCCGAACATTACAATTGGACCTCTTGTGGTTGATGCCTTGCGTCCTGTGACAGATCTTCCGTTGGATGTGCACTTGGTAGTGTTTCCTTCTACGTGTATTTTTGTCAGTTTTGTCACTATTAAGCCATTTTTCTTTTCCCTTGGGGCTAATATGAAATCGCTGGACTGCAGATGATTGTGGAACCTGAACAGCGAGTGCCAGATTTTATCAAGGCAGGAGCTGACATTGTCAGTGTTCATTGTGAGCAAGCTGCCACCATCCATTTGCATCGCACGGTCAATCAAGTATGATTTTCTTTGTTTTGTATTGTTTTGTAGTGATAGAATTGATACGTTATTATTAGATTCTCTTGTATTATTTTAGTTCTCTGAGCTCAGAAGTTATGAAATGGGATATATAATGCAACAATGAATGTCTAAGCCTTTCCTTTATCAGTTTTACTATTTGCACTTTATTTACTGTTCTCTATTTGTTTCTTATAACTCAGATAAAGAGCTTGGGAGCCAAAGCTGGAGTTGTCCTAAACCCAGGCACCCCACTAACTGCATAGAGTATGTCCTTGATGGTGAGTTGCTTTTCTTTTGTTTATATAATATGCATTTCCTCATTGCTGTAATCAGGTGACAGATGGAATTTATCCGGCTTATCTGTCCAGGCCCATCCCTTGTTCTTGTGTGCAGTTTGTTGCCTAATAGGGATAAGGTGCAGGCTCATATCCAGCCCTTGCCTATAGGCTATTGCGCAAGTTATGCACAATGCTAAATAGCTTATTCTAAGTGGAGAAAAACAAATACTTAAAGCAACTTGGGCAGACAGAGATGTGTATGTTTCGAACATGGAGCTGCCAGAGGCAGAAACCTAATCCTCGTTTTGAGAGACAAACAACATACATAATATTATAGTAATTGCAAAAGGGGAGCCCTTGGATAACATTTACTAATGTCACTATCTGCTAACTTCAAATTCTTCCATTTTGCACGAGTTATTTCTTCTCTTTTTCTTTCCTTCTGCTTTTCCCCTTGCGAAGATTCATTGGCATCATTAATAAACAGGAAGAGTCAAAACAGAGAGTATGGTAGACAAGGCATAGCTACTCAAAATCCATACAATACCACGATAATATGTTATTGCCCCGGATACTGTGAACCTAAAAAAATATTTGTACCTTTTGACAGTGGTTGATCTGGTCTTGATTATGACCGTAAACCCTGGATTTGGTGGGCAGAGCTTTATTGAGAGCCAAGTGAAGAAAACCTCAGACTTGAGAAGAATGTGTGCAGAGAGGGTATGCTTTTCCATTCGTATGGCTTTCTTTTTCAATGTTCTATGTGTATGCTAAAGCTGTTTACATTTTGTGGGTTTGTCTGTTTTTGCAGGGAGTAAACCCATGGATTGAAGTGGATGGTGGTGTAGGTCCAAAAAATGCATACAAGGTGTCCAATCTAGTTTATTCCTCCTTTGATGAACATATCAAGTTATCTATGGACCAACACATTAGAAATGAAGAATATAAACAAGAAGAGAAATAACAAGAAAAAAGAGAAAAGTACATAGACACCTTGCCTTTTCATTTGCTTTTGGAAATAGTAACATAATTAAAATTTCATCTTTTGTTAAAGGCGACTTCTGGAATCATATATTCATACCATTACAGGCCATTCAAATGAAGAATGAAAAGGGTGGGAAAGAATGCAGATATTGTTTACTCATGCGTTTTATTTTATCATTTTCCAATAGGAAGAGCATACTTTATATAGTTTCCAGTAATTGAACCCTGTCTCTAGGTGATCTGGATCACATCTGAAAAAGATATTATGTAATAAGCTGCGTAATTCTACTGCTTCATTGACAAGGCCAATATGCATTATCCTTTTTTTTCAACACTGACAGGTTATTGAGGCTGGAGCTAATGCTCTAGTTGCTGGTTCTGCTGTCTTTGGAGCGAAAGATTATGCGGAAGGTATGGCCAAACTGAAGTTGCTGAGTCCAAAAAAAAAAAAAAAAAAAAGAAGCAAGTTAACCCTAAAGCAGGTAAGTTGATGTACTGATATCATTTTTATTGCTTTGGTTTGACTCTTCCAGCTATAAAAGGGATCAAAAACAGCAAAAAGCCAGTAGCTGTTGCAGTGTGAAATGACCTCAAACAGAGCAGTTTCTATGCTACTTGAGATGCTGTATTCCTCATTTTCATGTAAGTAACCTTCTCACATCATCCGAGTTTCTCAATTTGATTCTGGAGTATGAATTCCATGGTTCATTGTCTTCAAGACAAGAACCATGACTCTTAAGAAATTATGCCTAATGATCATAACCAACAAGCATAGGAGTCTTCTGGTGGTGGTTTATCTGACCAGACAGCAGACTGAATTTCTGCTACATATGTGTTTAATAGCCTTCTACTCCATGGATATCGACAAGTTATGTGATATTTTTGCTTTAATGTTGGAAGTGTTTCTGTGCAAGAGTTTTAGTTATTCTTAAAAACTTGCGAGCTATTCTGATCAAAGTTTCTTCATGCTTGCAGACATTGTACATGGATCAATAACCAGTGTATTGCTACCTTCAAGTTATCAGATGTGCTGAGACTTACTGCAAATTATCCGTCATCAGCGATAAATATGTAACAAATAGGCAGAAGGAGAACCACCATGGCGGCATGGTTTATGTGCCATGTCTTTTATGAGGATTTAATAATTCAAACATACTCAAAGCCCTTTTCTCTGTAACAGAGCATTGATTCCATTGACTTGCCTTGAGGTAATGCATTATTTTCATTTCTATTGTGGAAGTGTATGAAAAAGGATAAGAGGGAAAAACCGATCGGTGCTATGGTTTGTTGTGTTTCGAGGATTCATTAGTAGTCTTGTCAGCCCAAGGCCAATCATCTTTACTGCATATCCGCTCAGGAAAGCAAGAAATTCACCATTTCCTTTTTATGGAATGCAAGCACTGGCACTAACAAAAGCATTCGAGCACTTCAAAACCATAGCCTCGGAGGATTTTAGGAAAGACTAGGAAAAGCGAAGTGGGCTTGAAGGGAGAGAAGAGTGAAGCGGAGAATGATGCCGTCTCATTCAAGTATATCCCTTGAAAGCTTAGCTTAGACGTGAGATTAAGCGATATCTCATCATACAGCTTGCAGAAACCTTTTCTCAATAGCTAAACCACATCAACAAAGGCAGAAATCTCAGAAATCAATATTCACAACACCGTGATTATGATACAAAAAAGAAACTAGACCCCAATTGCTTGGACGAGCTGCCCAACCCCAACAAACCACAAAATGATGTGGGGACAGACAGCTATGTTTTCTGGTAATCATCTCTAAATCATAGACTATACAAACGTTGTACACATTGTCCAAAAATAAATAACCAATCACACATATAGGTCTTCTCCCTATACAAAAGCTTTTAAACTTCCTGTCTGCATACAGGGCATGAAACATGTTCAAGGAGCCATTTGTCCACACATTTCAAGTGAAAAACGTGGTGGCATCGGGGCAAGCTCCTTGCAATTTCTCCTACTTCGATATCCTGCAAAACACACGTACTAATTATTATTGTTGTATCGCTAGCACGTTTTAAGAAAAGAACCTTTTCGATCCAGTTCAGATAAATTCAATCTTCATTTCTTTATCAAACATTTCTAATTTGTTTCAGAGTTTACTCATTACTTTCTATTTTGTTAATTTTCTTGAGTTGACCGACAAAACATTGTGATAGATCATAGAAATACCCTAAAGACAATCGCCTGTGCCCCATCACAACCACTCATAATTGAACGACCATTGTAAGATCCAAATATTTGCAAAAAGTGTAACACCTGCAAACATATTGTGCAACAGATACTTTGTGCTGCCTTGATTTCCTCCAAGATCACATGACATGGTAATTTCTCCAGTAAATCCTCTGACAACCCTCTGGATGCAACTCCACCATAAACATCAAGAATTTCATCATCGTCTGCATTAGAAATACTAACCTGCCATTCCAACCAGAAAACCACTTGAAAGTTGTCGATGGTAACATCAACTAACAATGAGCTATGCAACTATCCAACTCAAAACAAATAGTTTTACTTCAGGTAAGACATCCCAATTAAGAGATTATTGACCATAGAATAGGTAAATTGCAATATGAAGTCAAAGCCCCACCTCAAATAAATCCAGATAGTATAAACACGTTGGCATCCAGAAACTTGATGACATGTAAATGACCTGACATGCAGAGTGAGTTTAATAATGCATGGTGGAAGAATATACAGCAGGCTTGTTTCACCAAATATTGATGCTTTATTACAGAATAGACCCTCAGAGACATAAAAACTAAAATTGTAATTAGTATTGTGTGAAGTATTCAGCTAATATGAAACAAATAAGGCACAGCAACAAACCAATAATATGAATCCAGAAACAAAAACTTAAATAAAAAATATGAAAAACTTTATTTTCTCACACTAAACTCTATGATGTTTTGTTCTCACCGTGAGTTCCATATCTTGCAAAAGGAAGAACCAAAAAAATGGTAAAGCATATATAAAAAGAAAAAAACGTATTGAGGAGAAGCATAGCTCATAAAAACACAGAGGAAGATGAGATAATTAATTTCTCCAATTTCCCGAATTGACAAACCTAAGAAACAAAGACAGGACCTACAGTGATGGAAAAATTGAAGTACTCCTTGTCCATTAGCAGACATCACAAAGAGGAAAGATGCGATATGGGAACCCAAATGACCAGTGCTGTAAAACAAGAAGCCCATCAACTTGCCACCATCCCACTCAGCAGAGCATGTATATGAACATCAAGGAATTTAACAGCTACTTCTTTAAGAAAACTTAAACAGAAAAAATTCTAAGTTATTATTTTTGGGGTGGTGGAGTAGGAGAAGGAATAAAAGTATAAACCTGCCAACGGTAGGCAGTTAACATTGCTGGTGCAAATTGTTCTTCTACAAATCTCCCACGAAAAAGCTCCTCTACGAAATCTGCCTGGACCCAACATGTAGACAATTGGTTTATAGCAAAAACTTAAGATGACACAATCTCCACAGAAAACAAATGAAATTGTATGATGATGTCATGCACAAGAACGAACTGTTCTTGATGTCAAATAACAGGTATCAAAACTTTTCAATAGTTCTGATGATATTCTACTATTGAATTGATAGGCCAGGTTTTGAAACCATAACTCACAACTTTTCTGTAAAAGTGAGTCAGGCCCTATTTTGGCAGGTCAGAAATCATGAACATGCTAACAGCCCCGGAGAAGACGAAAGGAAACAAACAAAGAACACAGGGCCTAAAAAACAACCATTGATGATGTGCTCCGTGATCCATATCGTTCCAGAGACCAGTAAGCACGGGAAGCCTCCAGAACCTCTAGAGAGAGAACCGCCCCAGCCACAGCACCAAGTCCAGCCCCACGGAGAACGCCACTATCAGAAGCCTTACCTGCTAGAGCACCAGCTATTGCTCCTGTGAAAGCTCCAGCTGCAACAGAATACGTAAAGAGGTATCGGCATACACAAATGGGGAAAATAAGAAACAGCACCACCAGAAAATACGGAGTTACACACCTACTCCATAAACAGTCCATGTGTTTTAGCATAAAGAGTCCTCTTTATTTTTTATTTTAGCATAAAGAGTACATTTTGTCCTCTCTTCTGCCTTGCTCCCAAACGTCAACTATTTGTATGGAAGCTTGAAGACCAACATATTACATCCACACCACTATTCTGCACCTATAAAACTAAAAATGATATATTGCATTGTGGGAACTTCCTAAAAAACTCTAATTTGCCATTTCAATCTTGTATCGAAGAAATTCGGGAGAGATTTACAAGTTGCGGTTTATAGCTGATGCAAATACAAAACGCTAGAACTGCAGGATTCCATTTTTATAATAGAATATGATTAAGAGAATAGTATAGCATCAAACTCCTAACGGGAAAATTTGACCAACATACATAACATCTCCAAATTTACAACACAAAACAAATAAGAAGAAAAAAAAAATTCCCTATCAAAAGAAACGTCGATAGCTATCTACACATAGCAGTAGTATTAATGAAGAACCATGCTCGCACGCTCATTTAGAGTTTCAATGAAATCCCTCAATAATAGCTCAATACATGCCAAAAAAAAAAGAAGAAGGAAAATTACCGACTGCGAAGAAGCCTGTAAGAGCTCCGGATACAGCGTGCACGATCAATCGCGGTACAGAACGAAAAGCCCTAGCACCATCAATCCCTGCGTTGTCCATAACCGGCACGTACAGCCGAACCGAGCTCGAAACGCAGGAACCACCGGCGTCCGAGCCGAACCGGCTTTGGCTACAACAGCAGCAACTGCCGAGATTTCGCCCTCAACCTACACCGTGAAGAAAACGGAAACAGATGTGGAACTAGGATTTGGACTTGGAGCTAAGTGATGCCCAAAGATTTGAGGCTAAGTTGAACTGGTGGCCATTGACGGCAATGAGGGAAAAGCTCCGATTTCTTGGGCCGTCGTGTCTTGGTGCTTAAGTTACGGTTAAGAGGTTTTCAACTATAAACCGCAACTTCTCTGCAATTTATCCACATCTAAAATATTTCCCAAGTTAGCTTCTCTTTTTCTTTTTCTTTTTTCTTTTTTTTTTTCAAATTAGGGAGTGTTTGTTTGCCAAAATTTTAGGAATATTTCTGAAATTTTGGGAATCTTTACTTTATTGAGATTTGTGAAAAGTGAAGTGTGTATATGTAAAAGTTAAAAATTTTGGAGTGTGTTTGTTTTGTTGGAAATTTTGAAGTCCCAAAATATTGGGGAAACAAACACCCCCTTAATTTCATAGTCAACAGGAGAAATACTGCCCGTTTGGTAATGAACAAAGTCCACGCAAGAGGGTAAAGAAAGGTCTTAAGAGGTATTAATGAGTTTGTAACTACCTATTTTGCAATTTTTTTTTTTGAGCAATTGCCATATTTCAGCAAAAAGAGGACAACGTCTTCAAGAGCCTTGTAGCAGTGCTTTTTGCAAATTTTCCTTTTTTCCCGTCAAACCCAGATGATGTTGGGGTAATATACATTACTTAAGAGAGCCAAAAACAAACAAAACTGGCTTCTTTGGGTCAAGTCACTACCAGCAGGCTGGCAAATATGGCTCTTAAAGAATCATTTTTTCGTCGTCTCCCACCTCCTTTGAGGAACATTATTTGTAAATGAGCACTTTCGACAAGCGCGCACCAGATTTCTTTAGCAATATGCTGCTGGTAATACGTTGAATGCTCATGCTCAGTTGGACGACTTCTCTTAATCAGTACTCTCTTGTGCTTGAAAGCTCTGGAGAGCACCCAAAAGCTCTCATATTGATAAGCAAGTGATTGAGAACGGCATATATCTCAGACCTTAAAGGATGATCCTTATCTGCAGCGACAAATTCACTTATACGAGTTCCCACCTCAATTGAGCTGCAGCCAGGAGCCCTTCGCTGCTTTATCCGACCTCTGACAACAATTTTCTTATCCCACATGCCTTTAGCAGCATATATATTGGACATGGCAACAGAATCGCCAGCATGACCAGGATCCAACTCCAGCAGCCTACGCTGGGCTTCTGCTGCAATCTCGATGTCGCCTTTGAGGCTACATGCAGCCAAAAATGTCCGCCAAACTACTGCAGTTGGCTTTTCTGGCATCTCCGAGATGAAGTCATAAGCTTCTTTTAGGTGTCCGGCTCGGCAGAAAAGATCCACCATGCATCCAAAGTGAGATTCTCTAGGCTTTAATCCGTAATCTTCACTCATACTTTTGAAATGTTGCTTCCCTTCCTCCACCATTCCCGCATGGCTACAAGCCATTAGGACACCGATGAAGGTAACAACGTTTGGGACGATTAAAAAACTCCCACTATCACTGTTCCTCTTGCTTTTAGAACTGTTATTGTTTGTTCCCTTCATTTTTGAATAAAGTTTAAGAGCTTCTTCTGCTTGTCCGTGAAGTGCATGCCCCACAACCATGGATGTCCAAGTTGTAACATCCTTTTTGTTCATGCGGTCAAATAGTCTCCTGGCAGTCCCAATGTCTCCACATTTTGCATACATGTTAATAAGAGCGTTGTTCAGGGATAAGTCTATATCAAGGCCATCTTTACTACGACTATAAGCGTGAATCCACTCTCCCATCTCTAATGCCCCAACATCAGCACAGGCAGAGAGAGCAACAGTAACCGTGACGCTATCAGGTTTCACATCAGCCATCTGCATCTGCCTGAACATCTGGAGAGCTTTGGCAGGCCTCTGGTTGTCAACATAGGCAGAGATCAAAGCCGTCCAGCAGACTGTATTTATAGATGTTATTTCATCGAACACTTTGTGAGCATCACACAGATTCTCGCTTGCCGAATACATGTTTATAAGAGATGTTTGCAGGTAAACGACGTGTTGAAACCCAAATTTTGTGATTTGGGCATGCAGTTGCTTTCCTTCAGTCGCAGAATGCTTCCAGGTGCAAGCTTTGAGGACAAACAAGAAAGAAAAGCTATCGATTGATGAGGGCCTTTTTCTCAACAGGTCTCTGAAAAATAATAGGGCCTTGGTGCTGCGATTGGAGTTGAGGTAGGCTTTAAGGGTTTGGTTTGCTTTTGGTGGTTCGAGGTGGGTATGGAGTAGAACTTTGGAATGATAAAATATTGCCAAGAACTTGGTAGCCCTTGTTTGGACTGGGGGAAACTTCTTCACATATCTCGTGATCTGTGTCACCATGTCAAAGACTTCTGTCCATTTTCTATCCTAGGAAAGTTGGACTCTGCCCATATTGCGCTCAATGTCCAAGATAAAGACCTCCCCCCACAAACCCCCCCCCCCCCCCAACCCACCACACATACAACAACCACACGCACCGCGCGCGCTGCCAAAAGGATTTGCCCAAGACATTCTTAGGACTCCGGGCACTCGTACAACTGAAAAGCTTAGAATTTTGATTCCTTTGATCTCTCAACCTGTAGTTTTGACCATTCAATTGTTATTTTCGAAAACTATGTATTCTCATCAGACTGCGACCATCCCATTTCACCGCAAAATTTCAATGGATATAACCCTAAGATGAATGAAAAAGACTTCAAAACTCTTTATTCTGTTGTAAATTTGGATCTTCACTTGCCTCGTCTGCACCACGAAACCCTGTTCAGTTTCTAACACTATGTGCTGTAACAGTACATTGATGAAAAGGAGAAGAAAAAAAATCCCTAGGGTCTAACTCCGCATAGCCCAGAATTGATATTACAAGTCTTCCAGACAAGCTAAATCAATCTAACTTATTCGATATACACAATTACTTGGTGGCTCTTTGAATATGCTTGATCCTCTTTGAAATTCCATATGTATGGACAGCTCCTCAAAGTTTTAGACATGCCAACGAGAATGACCATGAATGCTCAAGCAATGCCATTGCTCCTTCTCCACAGTAGAATAGGGGGCATTGGGAGCATTGGCCATAAAATGTCGACATGACCAATCATTTTGCAAGCCGCAAATAGAGAAGATGAGCCGTTGTACAATCTCTCAAAGGCTCAATGGTCCTCCAAAGAATATCTATTGTCCTCCTGATAAAAGCATTACCCACAACTTGAATGTGGTCTTCAATCATGTCTGCTACGTCCTCTGACCAAAAAAGATCCTGGCATACGTCCTCCTAGTTCAAAGCATCTAAGAGCTGCATCGCATAAATCCTCAGCACATTTCTGAGCCGATTTCAGATCTTCATTCTCTTGATAACACTTCGCCAAAACATTGTATATGACTGCATTTGGGATGAAACCCATCTTAAGCATGTCTGCGTGCAACATCATTACATCAAGCACATGCTTGAATTGACGATGTCCGTGTAACATGATGACATAAGTGAAGATATCTGGTCTCAGACCATAGCATCTCATATCTGAGAAAAACTTAGTGGCCTTGAAAATCCGTCCATCCCCAAGCAAACCATGAATTATAGTTGTATACAAGACATGATTTGGGAAAAAGGAGTCAGTAACCATCCTATTGATTTTATCTCCTGTGGGAGCAGCTTTAGTTACCTTCAAGAAAAGTTTGATCGCATCAGAAATCTTTCCATCTTTACAGAGTCCGTCAATCAAGCAATTAACTGTGAATACATTGGGGCTGAGGCCTGCCTCCAGCATCTCTCGGTGCAGCCGGAAAGCCTCTTTCATGTTACCCTTTTTACTATGCCCATCAATCAAAGCTGTGTAAGCAACGACGTCAGGCACAAGACTTTTAATTATCATTTCTGAATACAAACCCATAGCAGCCTCCATGTTCCTTTCTTGCAATAACCATCAATCAGTGTAGAGAAGGTGATGAGATTGGGTTCTATACCTTTTTCAGTCATTTGAGAACACACTTCCAAGGCTTTCTCCACATTGCCTTCCTTACAATATCCATCAATTAGTGAATTGTATGCCACAGAATTTGCAAGGACTCCCTTTTCAGTCATATTATTAAATAGCTCATCTGCTTCAACCACTCTCCTCAAACCACAAAGACCCTTAATAAGTATACTGTAAGTGTAGTGATCAGGTAAAATCCCGCACTGCTCCATCTCTGATTGCAAATTCATTGCTTCAGACAAGTTTCCAGCCTTACAGTGGCCATCAATCAAACAATTATACACAAATATATTAGGAACAACACCGAACTTAGCCATATGAACAAAAAAGTTTCGAGCAGTCATCAGTTCTCCTAATTTGCAAAGTGAATCTATCAGGATACCAAACGTAACCACATTAGGCCACAAGTTATCATCAAGTACATTCTGATACAGGTTAAGAGATCGTTTAACATTGGCCATTTTGCAGTAACCATCCATAATAATATTGTAAGTGTACAAGTTGGGGAGCACACCAGATTCCCGCATCAATTTAAGTACTCTTTCGGCTTCATCCATTTCACTCTCCCTGCAAAGGCCACATATGAGACTCGTATAGACCACAACCGTAGCTTCAATCCCCTTACCAACCATTTCATCGAATAACTTGCGCGCCTTTGAGATATCACCTTGACTGGAACATCCATTGATCAATACACCGTACGTAACAACATTAGGACTCAACCCGCGTGATACCATGTCCCCATACAATTCCCACATTGATCCAAACCTACCAATTTTCAACAATCCATATAAGAGCCCATTACACGCCTGCACTGCAAGCAAAACCCCCATTTTTTTATGCACCCACAGGGCTTCCTCAACAAGACCCATTTCAATCAACGCAAGAATTAACACCCCAAACACATTGTGCGTGAATTTAGAGCTCTCTAAGCGGTCAAGCGCAGAAAAAACAAAATGACACACGCGTTGGGGCTTGCGAGAGATTTGGAGCTTCTGGATGAGGTCTTTTATCAAGCATCTGGCTTTGGTGTATAACTTGGTCCTGGTTAAGACGTGAATTACAGCGGCAAAAGGCTGAGGATTCTCAGCCGGGTTTATTCGTTTCGAAGCGTCATTGAAGCAACCGAGGGCTTGGGCAGGGGTTCTGGAACTAAGAATAGCGTTTGTGAGATCGGAAGGGGAGGGAGGCAATAGCGAAGAATAAGAAAAAGATGGTGACGAAGACAATGTTCCTGAAATGGTTGAAGGGCGATTCTTGAGGCAGATAAGCGTGGTTCTTCGAAGAAATAACTTCCACATTGCTCAAGTTGAGACGGGACGGATCCATCTATTTGCTCTGCTACTACATGTTTTTCCCAACACCTCGGGTTCGAAAGCAGAGGAGGCCGGTAAAATGAGAGCGAGTGAACGACATCCGTTGAATCGGGCAATTGAAAACGGCGTGCCGCTCTATCCATATTCACTATGCACAAACGACACTCGTTTCCATCGGACTGCGTAAACGACAAACAGCTGATGGTTTAAACCCTTATGTTACGCGCCAAAGTGCTCCTGTATAATTTCTATTTTCCACAGGTCGTGTTCCATTGCATGAGAGATGTATTTTGATTAGAACGCTTAACAACATAAATTGAGTCGGATTGTTAACCATAAAAGCGACAACTGGGATTTGGGAATTCCTATATCTTTTCTGGATGTTTAAGATATAAGATTGCCGATTACAACGCCTCATCACTATTCTTTAAATGTTCGTTGAGGAATCAATTCCCGCCAATCCAATAAGCAGCTCCAGAGCTCTTCAACAGCACATCTTCTCTCTAGTACAGAGCTGCAATACCCTCAAGAACCTGCAACAAATTCATGCCCAAATAGTCACCAACGGTTTCACTCAGAAGAATTACATTCTTGTCAAAATATTGTCGTTCTATGTAGCTTCTGGTAACCTCGAACATGCTCTTAGAGTTTTCGAGGGTATCAATAACCCAAGTGCCACTGTCTGGAACCAGATCATCAGAGGCCATGCTCGGAGTGGAACTCCGAGAAAATCCGTTGACTTGTATAAGAAAATGGTTGCGGCGGAGGCTGAGCCAGATGGGTTTACGTATTCGTTTCTTTTAAGTGCTTGCGCGAGGGCAGGGTTGTTGAGAGAAGGGGAGCAGGTGCATGGAAGGGTTCTAGCAAATGGGTATTGCTCGAATGTGTTTGTACAGACGAATTTGGTTAACTTGTACTCGGTGGGTGGAGCAAATAATGTCGGGTATGCGCGGAGTCTGTTTGAGGAAATGGGTGAGAGGAGTGTTGTGAGTTGGAATTCTTTGCTTGCCGGGTATATTAGGTGTGGGGACATTGATGGGGCGCGGAGGATTTTTGATGATATGCCTGAAAGGAATGTTGTATCTTGGACGACCATGATTTCAGGGTGTGCTCATGACGGGAGGTGTAAGCAAGCTTTGTCATTGTTTGGTGAGATGAGGAGGGCCCATGTGGAAGTTGATCAAGTTGCATTGGTTTCAGTGCTATCTGCCTGTGCTGAATTAGGAGATTTGAAATTGGGAAGGTGGATTCACTGGTACATTGAAGAGAGAATGAATCCTAGAAACCAGCCATTGTTGGTGTCTTTGAACAATGCACTGATTCACATGTATGCTAGCTGTGGTATAATTGATGAAGCTCATAAAGTATTCAACATAATGCCATCAAAAAGCACGGTGTCTTGGACAAGCATCATCACAGGTTTTGCAAAGCAGGGACGTGGAGTAGAAGCTCTTGGCATCTTTAGGTCCATGCTAAGCTCGGGAGGGAATCAAGTAAGACCTGATGAAATAACCTTCATTGGAGTTCTGTGTGCCTGCAGCCATGCGGGACTTGTCACTGAGGGCCGCCAATTTTTTGAGGGCATGAATCAAACTTGGGGAGTCAAACCACGGATTGAGCATTATGGGTGCATGATTGATCTCTTGAGCCGTGCTGGTTTCCTAGATGAAGCATGTAGGCTCATTGGGACTATGCCCATTAGGCCTAATGACACGATTTGGGGTGCGCTCCTTGGTGGTTGTAGAATTCACAAGAATGTTGAGCTTGCCTCCCATGTTGCAAAAAAATTGGCAGTTGAGCTTGACCCTAAGCAAGCTGCCGGGTATCTTGTGCTCTTGTCAAATGTGTATGCAGCCGCTAAAAGGTGGCAAGATGCTGTTACTGTGAGACGGAAGATAGTTGAGCTTGGTGTAAGGAAGCCTCCAGGCCGAAGTTGGGTCCAAGTTAATGCTGTTGTACATGAATTCGTTGCAGGTGACAGATCCCATAAGCATGCACCTTTAATATATAAGATGCTTGGCGAGCTTATGCGACAAGCCCGGCAGGATGGCTACACACTGGATGTAGTAGAGGCATTTCTGAATGCGGAAGAACAATGAGATAATTTGATTGACCTTTTGCATGATCTACATCCTACTTTATCTGGACGTACTAGAATTTGAAAGGTCCCCGCAATCAGTAATTCCTTCAATTCACCAAGTTGCCCTTGAAATCTTGGCTGACTTCAGTATCAGAGACTCAAAACCACTCAAGCACCTTTATTGGAGAACCTTCACAGGAAAAGGGCTTCATGCCTTTGCTGCTGATCTGTTCCCTTTGGACCCTTTCATACACTAAACCTTTCAGTATAGAACCACTCTTAGCTCTCTATAGATGGGTCAAACGAAAAGACATGCACGGTTCTCACTTCTCTGTGACTTTTTCTATGACATGTTTGTATGTTAGGATTAAACTGTAAATTAATAGATGAATCTTTCTTGCAGTTCACTAGATTCAACATCGACTCATTCGATTATGCATCTTTATTGGATAGTTATTCCGCTGCTACCACATCTCCAGCTCTTGAAGAGTCAGTCTCGTCAGAGGAGAACATCATGAGGCGCATAACATTTGCTATGTGTGAAGAGGTGTAAGTGAACCCAAAAATTACTGAAGAAATTTATATTCATAGACGTAGGTGTCCTATTTTAAGATTTGGCCAGTCAGTATGCTTCATTTGTGATTCTTATTAATGACTTATTACCGCTCATTATTGTTCTGGTATATATGTACGAGCCCAACGGCAATGTTCTTATATTTCTCGATGGTTATAGACAATTTCTCGCAATCTCATGTCCGTTCCTGTTTCTGAATAAGCCAAGTGTTGCAATCATCATAAATGTTCTTTTGACACATATGCACCAAAACGAAACTTCCTTTTCTCGTTTGATTCTACTGCTGTTAGGTGTCTGTAACGTGCATGGTGAGAATTTAGAGATGAACTTGGATTTAATTATTTCAAATTTTCCAGAAAGCTGCCAGGCCGACTTTGCACGGTACTAAAATAGAGCAGGACGAGTCTTATCTTCCCAGAAAGACAAATAGAAAAGCTTCCAAAACCCTTCATTGGATCAAGTTAAACCCCATTAATTAATGTACGTTAGACTTGGACTTGCATGAAAAATGCAAAAGAAGCCGTGCACACTAACAAAACATCTAAGCTCGCCAAACCCGTCACGTCAATGTCTGGGGGTAATCTTGTCTCCCCCTCTTCGTACGCGGTGGCGGGCGGAGCACTTCACATGATCGGGGGTAAGTTGCTGTATCGGACTTCTAAATGTCTCGCGCAAATAAAAAGCAAGCCGCATGCAGCTGCCGTGCACACAACCTACAAGACGGACTGCGCGAGTAATTTAAGGCGCTGCGGAGCGAGGACCGCATAAACTTTCTCGACAAACCCAATAAGATATAGAGACCCTCTTCAATGAAACTAAAATTGCGACGAGATGGTTGAGGATATTCGCAGCGTATCACCGTAAGGATGAAGTATCAAAGACGGCATCTCCATCGGATACATAGTCATTAATTCGTCACTATCCTGTCGTCATCGTTCCCATCGAGTTAAGGTTCGATCGGACTTGGATAAGGTCAATGAAAATGTCACTCTTGATCACGGTATCCGTACACTAGACATTCTTAACCTATTATCATTCAAATGGACTATAGCTTCTGATAACTGTCACTCTTTAGTCCTAAGTTCTTGGAAGAAGGAATTTGGAAATGATACTAAAAGTATTCACCTTCGTATCAGAGAAAGATTATGCCAAAACAAGGAGAAATTGGCAAATGGCAACGACTCTTTAATTATGATTAGTCGAGTCGTGGGCTATAATAATGATTGTGACATACTATTTAGACCCTAAACTTATCTAGAAGAAATGAATAGAAATTAAAAAATTATAGCACAATGTCACACCCCAGTGCGGAAAATCTCAAAACAAATCTTAACACAATTAATGAGTTGAATAACATATGACACGGAACAAAACCAACACTATACATTAGGAACTAACAACGATGAATCCCTCTTATAATAAGAATTTATGTGAATCGTGGGTTTTGCTGTTCTCCTATATAATTGTTTTTTTTTTTTCCTATTATGCTGATTGGAGTAGAATTTGTTGTCCAGACAAAATACGAGAATGTCACATGGTTTAGGAACAGAAATGGGCAAATACTTTTACAGAGTTTGGCGATTACCAGTCCCAAAAGTTGTATTGAATTGGAGGAAATCTGAGGTCAAACCTATTCAGAAGCCAATTTCTGCAATTCCGTTCAAACATGTGGATTGTGTCAAGAAGAGACGTGGAGATTAGGACAAGGCCCTCATGTTTAAGAACCATTTTTTTGGTCAGCCCCTCATGTTTAAGAATTGCTTGTAATGTTGGCTATTCAAAAGCTGTGTAGTTGTTCACGACGGCAAGGAACAAGATACCAAGCGTACATCTCGCACTTTACTTCCTGGCCTGCGTTTGTGGCATTTCACGCGATGTCTCAGGCGCATGTTTAGGCCAGGCCCGGCCCATTTCGGCCTTCCTAGCAGAAGTGTGTTTGTTAAGAGTTTAGAAGATAACAGACCCCACCCCAACGGCACTGCACCTCGCGTTCAAAGTCTTAAACTTTACAGCAATTTAGAATCGGCAATTGGAGGATACGTGATCGGGGATATCACCTGAAAGCCACCACAGGAAGCAACCCTACGCCCCCTTCTCCCTTTATATATACGGAGGACTCGGCTCGTTTTCCCTTTCATGTTTCAACATTTAGCTATCTTTGAATTTTAGAGAGACAGTGACGTTGTTAGAGAAATCGAGATGAGCGAAGCGAGATCTGAAATCGCGTTCTTCGACGTGGAGACGACGGTGCCGACCCGAACCGGACAGGGATTTGCTCTATTGGAGTTCGGAGCGATCCTGGTGTGCCCGAGGAAGCTAGAGGAGCTCGAGCACTACTCCACCCTGATCCGACCCTCCAACCTCTCCCTCATCTCCTCATTGTCCGTACGCTGCAACGGCATCACCCGCGACGCCGTCATTTCTGCCCCTACCTTCCGCGAGCTTGCAGCTCGGGTCTACGACATTCTCCACGGTCAGTCAGACTATCTCTTGCTCTCTTTTTGTCTCTGTTTGGTCTGTGGGAAAATGGAGGGTAAACATGGGTGCAAAGTTTTAATCTTGTGTCACTTAAAGTTGGGAATTGGTTTTTTTAAATAGCTTGTTTGCAAACACAAAATATTCTAAAATTATGTATCCATCCAAATTTTTTGAATAAAAACATAACTCTAAATTTTGATAAAAAAACTAATAATAAAAAAAAATCAAAATAATATTTCATTCCATCAAATCATCTTTTTTCTATTATAATAAAGATAAAAAAAAATTGAAGGCTGCATCTAGTATTTATGTTTGTACACATATCTTAACTGATTAATATGTTTGTTCGCTTCTGTACAGGACGGATTTGGGCAGGTCATAATATATTGAGATTTGATTGTGCACGAATAAGGGAAGCATTTGCAGAGATTGGTCAGCCAGCACCAGAGCCGAAAGGTACGATTGATTCGTTGGCAGTGTTGACTCAGAGGTTTGGAAGAAGAGCCGGTGACATGAAGGTATACAACTCTCTATGCTGGAAGAACTCAAAAGAATCGTTCTCGATAACAATTTCTGCTAACTTGCAAAAGACCATTTTAATATTTGCTGAATTGATCAGTTATGAAACATTTTTCTAAGCACAAAAAAGGATTAAAGCGCTGTGGATAAGCGCAGCAATTTGGACGAGTTTGGATGCATAGCATACGGATACCTAATTTGTTCGATTTTCAATAGCATTTGGGATGCTTGCTTTTCAGCTATAGGAAGTTTATGTTTGTAGTTGGTAGTCTTGAGGTATCCGAGGTTCCATGAATGGGCTGGATTCTTTTTTTTTAATGGTTTATGTTGTTATCAATACTGTTTATTTCTCCACTGGACTAAATTTGGACATCACCTTGTGAGTTGTCTCAAGGGTCATAATTTATTTTTTCATGAAAATAGCAAATTCCGGGTCTTCTTTCTCCTAATTTTAAGTGCTAAAACTTATCTGTTACGTGATTAGGCGCATCTAAGGCTATAGCCTTTTTTAAAACACATTTTATGAGTTTCAAGTTTCTCTCTCGAATATCTCTTCATTAGCATATGATTTCCTCTTTTCCTACATCTGTTATTGGGAATTTGGGAATGTATATTTCTTGCGGGACTGGTCGGGAGATTTGATCCCCTCGGCCCAACAACATGGCCCCCCAAAAAAACCCCAAAGCAAAATAAATGAAGAAGAAAACCAGGAACTTGACTGAGTTCGCTTTGCTTGCACCTGTGTTTGGTCACTGGGGTGAAAATTTAGGTAGTCAATGACCCTAGTTAGCAAATTTTTCACAAATATTATTACCTTTAGAGCCTGTGCTTGTCTGGCGTAGAAGCAACCTGGTGATTTTTCTTAGCTTTATCAATGTTTTAGATATGGTTTCCAGAGTATATTTATTACTAGTGTTTATAAGTTATCAGTTGGATACTGTGTTGTGTTTTGAGGCTGCATAGTTGTATTTTAGATTTTGTTTGATCCAAAATTTTGAGGTATTGACGTACTTCTATTTCTTTCTGCAGCTGGCCACTCTAGCGACTTATTTTGGGCTTGGACAGCAATCGCACAGGTAATCTACAAAACCCACTGGAAACTGTTTTGGCTACATTTTGCTTTTAGATTAGCCAGATATACTCTAATCTTTTCTACTGATTCTTCAGGAGCTTAGATGATGTTCGGATGAATCTTGAAGTTCTCAAGTATTGTGCAACAGTATTATTCTTGGTAATTTCACAGTTGTATGATTCATAAAACTTATTCTAGAGCATAAGGCAAGCCACTACTATCCACATTGTGATAAGTGTATTTTGCTTGGTAAATAAAAGTAGAACCAGCTCAATTTTCCCTCTATGAATTTGATTGTTCTATTCCGAAGTGTTGGATAATGGTCTCACATATGAGAAACACTGATCACCTAATACAGTATGCCATCTGAATTTTGGATGTTCTCTTAAAGTTGGGTGATGCAAGCCTACCTGAAATTCAGTTAGCGGTGTATTAATTCATTCCCCTTTGTGGCTAACCTTGTGCATTCTGCCAAAACTTGACTGCAATTATTTGCGCAGATCATGCTTATGCTCAGACATATTTGTTCCATGAGTTAATTTGGTTTACATTTAGTTCTAAATTGCTATCGAATATCATCCATCTCCCATCTTACTTTTACTTCTTTGAAGTTCTTAACCATCCATCGATTTCTTAAAAATGCACTCTGCCTGCATAACCCCTCAAATGAGATGGCCTTACTGGGGAGAATCAGTGAAGTACAATGCAATCTTTGTTCTCGTATTTTTGTTCTTTTACACGTGTGCTGACTATATTTCCAAGTTTCACTAGTTCTACTTGGACATATGCTGGTACCTCAGATCGTCCATTCCTGATGCTTAAGCAGGACAAGTATTACGTCCATCCTAGGCAACTTTGTGTTAGACTTGGTAGCGTGGCTGGTTTTATTGCATGTTTTATATGGTTGGTTATATGACTGATGGAAATCAAACAAACATACAGGAGTCAAGCCTCCCAGACATATTCACAGCAAACAGTTGGGTTTCTCCAAATGCTACTACTAGAAGTCGTAGAAATTCAAACTCAACTCCAGATGGCATGATCCTAGACAAGAATATTGCCTCGTCAAGTAGGTTAAGAAATGATATGCTATCTCCTGCGAATCAGAAAACAGAGGAAAATCATCCAATATTATCACTTGTGACTCGCAGCATAGCAGTGGAAATCAAACCTAATACATCTGAACGAGATCCTTTTGACATGGCCCTGCTAAGAACTGAATCGGAATCCCTTGAAACTGACATCAGTATCGAAGAAACACTGGATTCTTCTGAGATGTCTTCTACAGCTTCTGTCTCAGAGGGTCGCACTGACTTGGGGGGATTTTTAGAGCCTTATGAAGTTTTTGTTCCTGCTATCAATGCATCCTTTGTCCCATTTTATCGTGGAAGTCAAAGAATACAATTATTGCACGAAGGTGTCATTTTGCAGCTTTATTGTACCAATTTGAAAGTGCGGTTTGGATTAAGTACGAAGTTTGTTGATCATGCTGGCCGGCCACGGCTGAGCTTTGTGGTTAATGCATCAAAGAGCTTGTGTAAGGTCCTCGATGCATGTGATGTTGTAGCCCAGAAGCTCTCGTCGGATTCTGGTAGCAGCTCTGAATGGAGGCCCGTTGTGACCAGGAAAGATGGCTTTGTCAACTACCCTACAGTGAGATTGAAGTAAGTTATCTCTCCCTCTCTCTCTCTCTCTCCCCTCTCTCTCATGATTAAGAGAGAGAAAAAAGATTGAAAAGGAAAGACAGAAGAAACTGCATCGATTTAAGCAGTATAGTGAAGGTTTAGACTCCAGTCCAAATGATTCAAGCTAGTTAACTTGTGCATTCTCTATGTAGTAGGAATTCGGAGCACCTTTGATAGTGTGCAGGGCCCAGCCAGCTCGTGCAGGGGTTGATAGCCCTGGAGCAAGTCTGCATACTTGCATTGCGGACATGGTGTTCCCTGCCTGCAGGGACCATGTACGCATGCTGGCCCATGCATGCAAACTGGCCTCTGCTTCCACTGATTCGTTTTTTTTTCAAATAGTTTCTCGATTTATTCTGTGTTTCTTGTGTTTGTCTAATTTGCAAGCACATGGGGTATTGATGTCAGTGCTATCAAGTACTTAATTGAATGAAGTCACCTGATCTGATACGCAATTCCTTTGTGACAACAGTATTCCAACTGCTATGAGTGGAGATACGGCTGTATACGCGACTGAGATGTATCAAAAAGAATCTTCCGGCAGTGTGCAAAGGCTTGTGTTCAGTCAATTTGATGCCGAGGAGCTTGGTACCTTGTTCACTCCAGGGACCTTGGTGGATGCATTCTTTTCCTTAGATCCATATGACTATCGCCAGAATGCAGGCATTCGCTTGGTGGCCAAAAAATTGATTATCCATTCCAACTGATGGAAGAAAAAGAATCTCTGGTTTGTCAAAGTAAATATGTGGCATTGCACTAAGTAGACTAACATATAAAAATAAGATTTTTTTTTTTCGTGCAATTAAGGTTAGGATAGGATGTACATGGATTCTGATATCTGACTGAAATTTCAAGTGCAAATTCTGTTGTAATTCAAACTCATATTTGACCTAGAATTTGATACAGACAGGCATACATATTCTTTTCTTCTTTTGCCGGCGACATGCATTTGCTGTCTATATGATGTCCTTCGATCACAAACATCAATCATAATTGAAAATTTGAAAGAGTACTAGAGCATGTGGCAAAGCTCCTGTTTTACCCCTTTTTTATTTATTTCTTTTGGTTTACTTCTCGGCAAGAGGAAACCCGTGTTGCAACTGTACAAATGTATACGTGTCCTTCATCCCTATAAAAACCGGTGCAAAATCGGAGGGATTTATATTGGGGTGGCCGTACGTTCCCCCTAGCATAGTGGGGAAGAACAGTAGAAAATGACGTTAAGGGAGTTGCCCTCGATGTCAAGTTATCCAACCCCGCAGGCCAAGTCTTTGGCATCCCTGAACGACGAGTGTTGCTTTTGGCTACGCTTGCGTGGGGTTGGGGGAACAGCAAAGAGAGAAAAGTGCAAGGAAAAGTGGGCAGTTTGGTACAGATCAGATTCAAGGCCATGCAAGACGGAGACCTTGGGCCATGAAGGAAACAAAATGTGACCGAATCCCAATGCCACAAAATGTGAAGATCCTTTGGCTCATAAGTGAAAAGGAATGTGATCTTATTCCACATAACCCCAAAATTATAATCTCTCACGCTAGCTGATTAGGCCACCAAGGCAGAATTTGGTAACGTACGTATCGTGTCTATACCTTCAAAGGTGAAAGTTTTCATTTGATTGTTTTATATATGAGGAGGGGTTTTGGTCGAATTCCAAACACATGCAGTTCACTGGAAGATTTTTGGCCAATAAGGGAAAGGAAACGTGGTTCTTTGGGTTCTAAGGAGATGCAATGTGATGAAAGTCTTCCCCTGGAAGAAACCGTACCGATCGGATTTTCCAAAGGCACCTCACGTGTAAAATTTTTGACTAATAAAAGAAAGGAAATGTGATGGAATTTCAAACACCCAAAACATTTTAAGTATGCCAGTAAGAACGAGCCTGTAAACAACAACTTGGCCAACGGTTGGAGTTTACCTTAAAACAAGTAATTATTAGGTTCGGCAAAGCCGCAAAGCCGTCGTTGAACTTTTCTTTCTTGGAAGAAACTTCCACGGGAATGTGAAATAGGAGCAATGAAGCACATGCAGCAAGCCGGAAGCAGTAATAAAATTCTTGGTATATTCTTTTTGAGATTTATTGGGAAAGTAGCATTTAAATTCTTGGTATATTCATTTTGAGATTTATTGGGAAAGTAGGATTTGTACTTTTAATTGAAATTGAGATAAAGTACTGAGTCAAGTTTTAAACTCAAGATTTGGATTCTGATAACAGTGAATCTACTAGATAGATTTTATTATTTGGAGAATATTATCTGACAATACAAACACTCCCAGACTCTTACGGGCAGTTTTAACAAAGTATTCCCCATGTCCTATCACTCTCCCTCTCTTTCTCAACGGTATTATTAGTACTCCATTATAAAAACAAACAAAAAACACAGTTCAGCTTGGTGTCCTACAAATCATGATGGTGTTCTAGCAATTAGACATTATCAAATTTGAATGACTGTCTCAGGTAATATATATGGCACAGATTTCTAAATTCTAAGTGCATACTGAACTAAAATGGATATAGTTAATAGTATGTTTGTTTACTAGTATATTCTAAGTGTTAGATTATCGAAACTTTTACTTGTTGAGTTGCAAGGAATTATGAAGGATCTCTGCTTATGAGCAACTACTTTGTTGAGCTCAAAAAAGGGCAAACGTCGAACCCAGTTTGCATTCTGTCGCGTGATTAACGTTGAGGACTGTGGTCCACAGACAAGAACAATTTTTTACCCTATTTTGTACTGTATATTTATGGATACTGTTTCTATTCCTATAATTGATACAAATTAGAATTCTCAAAGCTTCAACTTGCCTCGTTAGGCAAGAAAGAGAGTGCTTCGAGTATAGCCACGGTCTGCCATCTAAAGAGGGATTCTTATTGGTATTCTAAGCATGTGATAGAATTTCTTTGGTTCGTTATCGGTGTTTCTGTCACCGGTAATTAAGCACGCGGCATAATCTTGTTCCATTCTCAAGTCCCTGGACTTATTATCTGAAACATGATCTAAAGGTTGGAATGATGCTAGCAAGGGTAAACAAATGGAGCCATGTTTCCAAAAACACTATAAAGAACCCACTAGATAGGATGTTGGTTTGCCTAGAGAATCTGATTGGCCAAGGTAGACAGAACTGTTTGGTGGACCAAACCATTTGCTATAAAAACGACAAGTTGCTGCTTGTAATTAGTGTCTCGGACCCCCTTTTGGTTTCTTCAGATTGCAATGGATAAAGGCAAGCAGATTACAGTTCGGAACGATCTTGGTGGACGTAGTGGCAGAGGCTGCAACAACTTTATGACTAGTGATGTTTTTATTAGTCGAAGTGACCTGAAAATTTTGCTGCATGACAGTGATCCTGAGAATTGTGAAGAGATCTCCACCCTTTTGACCAAATGCAGTTACGAAGGTACTGTTAGTTTCTTTGCACTAGATTGTAGATTTTGGTTAATTCTCATGGTGTTAAATGTTTGTGTATTCTAATTTGGACTGAATTCTACTTTTGGGGGTAAATTAACTGTACATGTACAGATTTTCATTGACAATGCGGTAAGTCTGTAGTCAATGCTGTCTCTGTAGTCTGTGCCACCATAATAATTATATGAATGTCTAGCCATTAGGTTTTTCACTGTAGTTACAGTACTGTCATTTAGTACATAATTGTTTCTTTTCGCCATGGATTCCTTGTAAACTCAAATTGGGTACAGCTTACCTGCAGGATCATTGAAGCTGTAAACCCAAGTTCCTTTAGTCTAGGTAAGCAGACGGGGGGGAGTTAAGAGAGAACGCTGAATAGTTGGACATTTGAATTACATTTGATGACAAAGTTGAAAAACTTCTTTCCTTGTCTTGTATTTTTCAGAGACCACTTTGGAGGTCTGCCACTAAAACCCTCCCATGTCTATCCAGAAAGCGCGTGTATTCTCACTTTTGGTTGAATACGAGAGTTTCAGCCATTTTGACTTTCATGCTTTACTGTTATAGCAAAGGTAAAGACATCTCTATAAAGGGAGATGTAATGCAAAAACACTTTTTACACTTCCTGAGTGGGAATATGGTGACATGTCTATATAATACGTAGACCTTTTTTCCTCCTGGATCAGAATGTTGGTTTTTGAACTAAGGAGAGGATGGCTTCCTCATTTCCACAAGTTTTCACTGTGATCCTACGTTTTTATAAAAGTAGTTAGTACTGGAGATAGCTCCCAAATGTTTGTGGTACTGTTGGAGTATTTGATGTTAGTGTCTCATAGTAGTCTGAGATTGCTTTGTAAGTGTTTTATATCTGTGGCTTTAGACTTTTAAGTTATTCAACAAACTCCTACTATTGCTTTGACGGATAGAAATTCTCTCCAATTTGTTGAATGATTTGGATGGTCCAATTCGGAAAAAGATAAAGTGGAGGGTCCACATTGTTCAGTAAATATTGAATACTGGCCGTATTGAATGTTGTGAGACTCATATGCTGTGTTTATCTCTCTCTGAATTAAACCGTCTAATTCAGATAGCAAATTGGAGAAAATCATTATTCTACTCTGACTTCTTTACTTCAGTGCATAGGAAATCTCTAACAATTAATAATTTTAAACGATTGCTGCTTCTCAGTTATCTCGGTGAGCTCACTTGTAGAAGTGGTTGATGCACTCAATGCTGAGGGGTCCCATATTGACATCCTCCTGGCTTCTATTGACCCTTACATGCAGAACAGCATGAAAATGTTGAAGTACATCAATGAAGAATTCCAACACATTCCAGTAATCATCAGTAAGACTTTCATGTTTTCAATCTGCTAGCTTAAACGACTTTGAAATATTTATGAGGCAGGAGATTGTATATTTAATTTCCTCTAACTCGTACCTAATATATCTATATTCTTCTTTTTTTCAGTGTTGTCAAGACAAGACCATACCTCTGTCATCTACAAGTGCCTACAACTTGGGGCAGCTGACTATCTGGTAAAGCCCTTATGCAGCAGCGAGCTATCGAATCTGTGGATGTACCAATGCAGGAGCAGGGAAATGGTAGGACTCACTTTGATGCATGGTTAGCGATATCTATTTTGGTCCTACACATGATCTGAACCCAAGTTAGTCGCATATTATAAAGCTAGTTCCCAAGATCAGTGCAGAATCTTCCACTAGTGTTCCCAAAAGCAACCTTTAGACACTCAGCTCGTGTTTTTTTTTTGGTCATTGCAGCCTGGATTGCCCCATAAGAGCATCCAAAGGTAAGGTATGGAAATGCTTTCCTGTGACCTCACCTAACCTTGGAGTAAAGCCAGCAAGAATATCAATGATTTATTCTAGAGAAAAAAAGGGAAAAAGTTCCTTGGTACACATCCACAGGCAAGTCAAATCATCACCGAGAGTAGGTGAATATTAATTATATGCAGAGAATTTCAGTAAACTCTCTGAAAATCCATGAAGTTATATGCTTCAGGAAGTTGTGGATATCCCCTTTTCAGAATAGTCTTTGCTTGAGTTGTAGTTTCTGTTTGTATCGATTAATAAAAAGAACTTCTTTATACAGCTTTCTTTTCCCTTTCAGTGTTTGAAGCATTGACATATGACTAATTAAATCTGGAAATTCCTTTTGAAAACTCATCATTCCTCATATAGCTTATGAAAGATTAAAAAGAAAGAGTGGTTAGAACTAAAACAGAGTTAGGAATCAGCATCTTCAGTAATCTAAGAGGAGCAAAGCGCACATGATAGCCGAATTTGAAGGTTTTGGCATTTCCATACAAATGCATGCGCACACAGAGATATGGGAAGAAACACACATATAACATATTGATCATCTTTGTCTTAAGCGTTGACATTTTCTTTGTCTTAAGGCTTCACATCCAAAATGGAACAAGTCAATCACTTATCCCCCAGATGAGGAATTACTCCCAACCGAACTAAAATTACTCTTAAAAAAAATAATCAAAACCCCTCCATGCGGAAATTTCTCTAACAAATTAATCAAACCCTCCATGCGGAAGTTTTTTTTATTTTAATTGCTAAATCTTCTTATTTTTTTAACAGCACGCTCATATGGAAGCCAAAAATATTTTTTCACGTCCTGATTTATTAGTTGTTGAAAATTCAACAGCAAAATATATTTCAACAAGTAACAATGCTGATCGTCACGAGAGACAGCCTCAATGTTTTTAATTTGCACCCTTTTGATCCTGAAACGTGTAAAGAAAGATTAGTCATTTTTTTGTTTAAAATATCAAAAGGCCCTCAAAGAATGGACCATTATAAAGTTAAACCGAAATATACAACACTTAAACTTGAGAATTCCATAGTAGCTACCGCCTGAGTTTAATGGAGAACAAGTTCTGGATTCTAAACACAACCCGCACACCACTAAATCACCACCCATCTTGTAATAATAATGTTGTAAGATCATTTTAGAAATAGGAAGTGACATCCATCTGCTTTTTCTGGAATATTGGTAGAATATGATAAAACTTCCTATGTTTTTGGTACCGACCTTGTTACTTTCTTGCAGATTAGGTTTCATATGTGTCTAATGTGTATGGGCCTACCCAAGCATACGGCACCTACGGGGCCGGGGAAGGAAGATTATTTCCCTTACATTAATCTCTTTTGCCTACGGAAAAACAATAAAGTAATTTGATTGTCTTCTTTAGGGTATTAAAGGAAGAGTCGCCTGATTATAAAGACCAAAACGAAATGCTCTTCTGGATAGACAGAAGATCTTATTCCTCAATTTTAGAGGGGTCAAAATTTAAAATAAAATAGATAAGAAATTCATCTGAAAAAAGAGATTCATGTGGATCTTCCGATCTTGTACGATTTAACAAGAACCACATTTTAGATCCTTATTCCGGCTAGTGGGAAACTGAAAAGATACAGACAGCTTTTGTTCATTTTGCCAGCCCCATCAAGAACCTCCTTCTGGTCGCCCTCCCACCATCTATGCCAGTTGTCTTGCCTAATCCCGCTAGCGTCCCTCTCCTGCAGCCCTGCTGTCGCTGACCAAACCTCGTGGCATCTACCCTTTTTTTCTCCTCTCAAATCTTTTTCTTGCTTCGTATGACTTTTAGATAGATTTGGGAAATCGACCGCGTTTCCTTTGGCCTTTTGAGCCGATATACCTAGTGACGTGGCATTGCAATTGGATTATTCTGAACAACTCACATGCCTCCACGTGGTCTATTCTCCATCTTCCCCCTCTGTCCAAATAATTCTGAGCTTTTTTTTTTTTTTTTTTTCTGTGATACGGAAAAATCTAACTCGACGTACCTTTCGAAGTAAAACCCACTTAATCAATCATTGCAAGTGGGTGTAACCTCCCAACACATACATCACGGGATTAAGGTTATGTTTGGGCATTAAAATTTTAGGAAGGTTAACATTTTAAGGTTTTGACATTGGTGAAAAAATGAAGAGAAAGATAGTTTGAATGAATTTTTTATATTTACTATTAGGGGTAGGCACTGAAAATTTCAAATTCGGAAATGCCCAATTCAAATCCGAATCCGAAATTTTCGGATACCGGATTTTGGATCCGAATCCGATCCGAAATGCTAATATATCCAGCTCAGTCGGTCAAATCGGATTCGGATCGGATACCGATTTTGATTCGGAGTTGTGAGGTCAGGTTCTTGACGCATGACTAGCGGCTTTATCAACCACCGTGACATAGCCACCATATTGGTTCCGTTGAGACGCTAAAGTCCCTCCAACATACTCGCGTAGAAAGGACGAGTGTCAACACCAAAGTGTGGCTTCAAAGTGGACTTGTAGGGAAGGAAAATACCTTGTTCTTTCTTCTTACCGTGAGTTTGAACCAGAAAGCATGAAAGAATGAGACAGAACAAAAGAATCCAACAAAAAGGCTCCCTTGACTTCAATTGTGAGAGACGGTAACTTCAATTGCGAACTTGTGAAGGATTCAAGATCTGTGACTATACGGGGCATGGAGACCGGCGAGTGGTGGCAGCTGAGAGGGGAGGGGGGAGACTGGCGGCGGCACAGGAGGCTTTTAAGGTTAGGTTTTTCGAATTGGGGGGTGGGGGCTGAAAGTGAGTTGCGAATGACAGGGGGGAATGGGATGAAAGTGAAACGTGAAGAGGAGGGGGGTGTTTTGAAACGCGTGTTTAACTAAATGCTAGGTTTCGGGTCGGGTCGGTTTATATCGGATTTATTTCCGGATATCCGACTCCGACCCGAATAACTACTTTTATTATATGCACTATCCGACTCCGGATCCGGATCCGACCACATTTGACTCCGTCGGGTCGAGGCGGGTCGGAGAGTCGGATCGGAGCTTTTCTGCACAGTCCTATTTATTATAATAAAAAGTAATGATTTGACAGAAAGAGATTATATTGTAATTATTTTATTGTGTTAAAATTTTAGAAAGTTAAATTTTAATAAACAAACACACCTAAAGATCATATGTAGTTTTCTACTAAGATTACATAGTACAATTAAAAAAAAATAAACATAATATGTAAACCTATATTATTTAATATTAATCATATAAAATTTTAAATAATATGAACCTATAATAAAATCTATTTGTTGCATCTATATTTTTTTAATTAAACTATATAATCTGAATAAAGAATTAGAGAGAATCTACGTTCCATATCATGAGCTCTCTTTTTTTTCTTTCTTTCTTTCCTTCTTTTTTTTTTCTTCATGCTTTTGCCTCTTTATTATTCTCCAACCTTCCACGTTTGACCTTTTTTGCTAGCCTACGCGCCTAGCCTCAGTTCGAGTTCAACCCCCTTCCAGGCTCCAATCAATCTCAGACCTTTTGTCAAATGAAAATATCACATTATTGGACAAAAGGTCAAAAGCGGAGATAAATATCTGAATCTCATTCGATGAACCACAAATATCTGCGCCCCTCCGGCCCCACTTTCCCAGCACTTTACTTGACTCCCGTGCCCAACTATTGCATCGTTGATTTTAAAAAATTGGCATAATAATTGAACTCAATTTTTTAATAAATAAGCTCTCGAGATTAATAAAAACCAATCGATAGTTCACTAAATTTGATTAAAAAAATTAATCCGTACACTAGCTACTCAAAATGTTAATAGTTATTTTTTATGTAACTTGAATATAAGGAATAATTTATTTTTTGACGAAATGTTTATCTCAAAAAATTATTTATCATTTTTCTAACCACAATAATTTATTTATAACTTTTCAATAACACGTGGACTTTAAGTGCAATTACACCTTAAAAAAATACAATATGGAAAATTTTTCTATTTTTCGCCCACCCTTATGCCCCTGGATTTTCGCAGTCGCCCAAATATCTTAGGAACTCAATGATCGCATTTTGGTCTTTTCCCCTATTAGCCAATGGGAATCTCCACGTGACGTGGCGCTGGAAATAGATCACATTTCATTTCCTCATTGGCCGAAATCTCCACGTGGCGTCTTCTCCTCCCTATCTCCATTCTGCACCAAACTATCCTCTCCGCTTTTCGCACTTTTCCCCTCCTTTCTCGTTCCCCCACAGTCCACACCTTCCACGTCTGCCCTTTTGCTACCCTGCACCCGCTGCCCACTTCACCCGCTGCAGTCCATCTCGGCCCTTCGTTTTCGCTACCCAACCGGCGCACTTTAGCCCACCGATTCTATCCAATTAGATTAATATTGGATTAATTAGCATAAAGCATTTCTGTTAAGTACCCTATGCTATAAAAATCTGTTGTTTCTTTGCCAGAAGGCTGAGATAACATACTCCGTCAGTCTAAATTCGATCTCTGTTTTGCACCAAAGGCAAGTAGGTGCATCCTCGCATCCTCTGCGTTACGCTATTTTTCGCCGTTTGCCGGTGATCCGAATCCAGCCATCGGTTGCCGGATAGCCCCATCGCAGTCTCTAGTCTCTGCCGTCGATTGACTAGCATCTTTGCCTTATTAAAGGCTTTCTGTGGTATTATTGTAGGGGCGCCTCCCTTGCCGGCTATGGAAAGAGATAACTTGCGCACTTAAGAAATTCATGACTGCTTTTTGGTCTGGACGGATGGTTCCTGGTTTTTTCATGGAGGATGCTCCGATTTATATGCTAGAGTATAGAGCCCAAATCCCAATTCCATCCCTAATTAAGGTTTTTTGACGATTAGATCTCCATTGAAGTTCTGTAGAACTCAACTTTTGATGTAACCAACCGACAAAAGAAGGGAAGTCTGAGAGTGTGGTTTTTCGATTAGAGGAGGTTGAATTGGAGCTCTCAGAGTCCTTTTTTGCAAGAAAAATGGAGCGTAAGGAGCTTAATTTGAATAGAGACTGTGGCGCTGGGAATAATTGTAAGGGAGGGGATGGGTTTATAGATAGGAGTAAAGTGAGGATTCTGTTGTGCGATAACGACTCCAAGAGTTTGGAAGAGGTTATGACTCTTCTTCTGAAATGCTCTTATCAGGGTATGTATTGCTTCCTCTGTCGATTTATCTGTTTATTTTTGCTTTGTGAATGCTTGCTTGTTATACTGGGTAGAGTTTGAATTATGCAATCAGGTATTAGGACTTGCCAAGTTGAACTTAAGAGCTACACATTTTTGGGTGCTGAGTTGCGCAGAACTTGGAATGAAGTGTACAATTTTGTCTTGACAGAAAGAACCTGATAAAAGTATTCTGCATACTGTTTTTATTCTAAGTACGATAATCTGAATTTAAAAGGGCCGAGTAAGTATGAGGCTCCATTGAAATTTGGATTTGTTTACCTTCTTTGGTTATGAAGAACGAACTTATAGGATCTGCCTGGTGTCTGAACTCTTCTTTTTCTCTCACTCGATTTACTCATTACACTTGACATTTCTCCTTGGATATCCATTACTGATCTTGGTTATTTGCTTTCACTGACCTAAACAAAAAGTGGGGGAATAATTTGAAATCCGTTATGTAAGGAAATTATGGTGGATTGACAGAATCTGGAATTAAAAATAAATCACCTTTGTTTGGAGATTAAGTACATATAGGATGAGTTTGGAAGGTGACGGTGACTCCAAAGAAACAAGGAAGAAAGGAGTAACTCCAAAGACGAGTTTGCTTTTCCATATTTTTTTTAGGATTGCCTAACCAAAAGCCAATTTAATCTAAGAAGAGGCTTATAAATCTTGTATGGACTTTAAGCTGTAATAATTCTTAACACATGGTTTGCTCGATAATAAGTGCATCTTTTAACTATCTTATTGTTGTTTCAAAGCAATTCAATGGCAATGACCTATGTGAAGCAGAACTGACAGAATTTACTGCCGCTTGTCACATTTGTAGTGTTCAACACTGGTGGCATCTAATAACAGGATTTCCTTTATCTTCTTATCTGACTTTCTATCTCTTATACTTTGAATGTCATTGCTTTGCAGTGACTGCGGTGAGGTCAGCTAGACAGGTGATTGATGCGCTGAATGCAGAGGGAGCTAACATAGATATTATACTTGGTGAACTCGACCTCCCTTTGGCCAAAGGCATGAAGATGTTGAAGTACATCAATCGGGACAAAGAGTTACGGCGGATTCCTGTGATCAGTAAGTTTGTATTATCACTAGGAATTTTTTTGATAACGCTCTATCTTTAGTGTAAATTATAGCCTGATCTTTGTTATTCAATATATTTTTCCGTGATAAGTGATGTCGGCACAAGATGAGGTGTCTATTGTCGTCAAGTGCTTGAGGCTTGGAGCAGCGGACTATCTTGTGAAGCCCTTACGCACTAATGAGCTATTGAATTTGTGGACACATATGTGGAGAAGAAGGCACATGGTTTGTTTCATATGACTCTGATAGTTTGGTGACACATTTTCTGCCTGCCAAGCTCCCACCCCTTTCTTTGTACATACATTTCCCAATGTATTTAAGTATACTCAATACTCAATGCTGCAAATTTTGCATAAAATGCAAATGTAAGACAGGAATGACCATTTATGTTACATAATGATATGATCTCAGACTATTAGCATCTTCATATGAGGTCCTTATTCTATGGCTTATGGCTTTTCTGGTAGCTCAGAAGAGCATAGGTCCCTGCTCTTACATACCTGCACCTTTACATATCATCAGCAAACTTTCTTGGAAGTTTCACTGTTAGCTGGCTTATCTCCGCCTAATTGATATTGACATTGTCATTTTTATGATTATGTTGGCAGCTTGGACTGGCAGAGAAGAACATTTTGAACTATGACTTTGATCAGGCGGTGTCGGACCCTAGTGATGCTAATACGAACAGTACTACGTTGTTCTCGGATGACACGGATGATAAGTCCAGCAGGAGCACCAACCCTGAGATAGGATTGTCAATCCACCTAGAAGATGAGGTGAGTACAATATAGGCTTGGAATTTGATTGCTCAAAATTATGAGGTCACCTCTCCATTATGAATGACTAAATACGCCCTAATAACATCTTTAGATATTGTGACTCATTGTATGGAACAGATGTATGGAATTGACAGAGATACATTTTACAGGTTCAGTATTCCTTCCAAAATGTAGGTTTGGGGCAAAATGCATGCTCATAAGAATGTGTTCTCAAGGAGTATGCCTACAATAAAGCTGCAGCATTCGTTTCTTTGACATGATTGAAAGTCTAACATCATCTGCTTCTATACCATTTGTGCCAAAACAAATGGTATAGAAGCAGTTAAGTTCTACTTGAGAGTAATCTGATGATTTTATGTGCATGTTATTATATGAGCTACACCTAAGCTATATTTGTGTAATGTATCCATTCAAAGAGGACCATATCAATGTAGATTTTCCCGTCCCCTGAAGTAGTCATATTCTAGTGGATGTCACCTGTAAAGCTTAAGTTCTGCACAGCCAGAGTAATTTGCTCTTATGCTTGTGACGACCATGACTGAGTTTTCAGGCAGGAAAACAAAATACACATAACCAACATTTGTATGCATTAAAATATTTGTTGGAGGTATATAATTGTAGTGGCAGTAGAAGTTAGGAAACATCACCTTTTGGTGCCGTGGAGCCCTGATTTCAGTTCCTGTGTCTGCTTGGACACTGGCCAGAATTTGAAGAGATAGTCAGTCTTGGTGGAGAATAGAAGGGGATAAGAAGTAGCCAATTCCCATTTTGGGTCACAACATTAGAGGGAGTGATGCGCTCTAAGTGTTGGAGCTTGGAGAACAACTCAACATAGTATAGTTATACAGTCAATCCCACTCAACATATTATATATTCCGTTTTGGCCACAATATCATATGTCAAAGTAAGGTTTTCCCTTTGTTTATCTGATTGCACACAAAGACTGTGAATAGTTAGATGTAATTGCAGTCAACTGCAATGATGTCAACATTGATATTTCCTGTTGATATTTTTTTTTTCCCTTTTTCAGTCTGTTACTGTAGAACCTCCACACATTGAGTTAATGGAATATCGACCTGATGTGCCTGGAATTAGTGACCGAATAACAGGTGAGCTGCTCCTCTACTGATTTACCATTATAATGTGTCGTGTCTTAAGTGCATGAAAAATTTCAGGACTCTGTGTGGCAAATTCAAAATGTGGTTATTGATTTTGTATAATCTATTTTAAACTGGTCGTTTGGTGTGGATGTATATTGTCACTCGTATTTGTACCATTAATTTGGCATTTTTTTTGTCTTTCCAAATCATTTGAGCTGGCTGCCCTTATCTGTTGTTATTGTGTTGAATAGTTTCTGATTCATTCTCTTCAAATTAAAGCCAATGAACAAAATTGCTCCTAATGCTAGTTTATTATCTGAGGTTCCTTTGTATAACATAGCAGTTTCATACATGTATTTGCTAACCGGATGATATCAGGAAAACCCATACGCTATCTAACTCAAAATCCACTATGTCATGTCTTATTCCTCTGTACCTCTCTCTCTGCTTCAAATATTTTTATATTCAGTTCAACCAACCAACAAAGCTAACTGAACACTTGGGTGTGGGACCGTGGTTTGAGTGTTAGTAAAATCTCTAAACACACTCTATTATAGATATAGGGTTTGTTTTCCTCCAGTGCCGAGTTGAGAGATTATAAGCTCAGGCTTTAAGCTAGATTTTGAATTTAAAAGATTGCATTTACTGTTATGGTTTGTAAGAGAAGTGGACTATGGGAAACTATTTTTTCTTAGCACCTACTTTCTTAATTTGTTCAGTACAAAATGCTGCCCCCGCTCCCCTGCCCCTTTTTCCAATTCACTTGGTCTGGATGATTTTCATCTCATCTTTTAAATTCTTTGGTGATGTATTGCAGGACAATTTCCATCTGGCCCGAAGAAGAGTGAGTTAAAGATTGGCGAGTCTTCTGCCTTCTTCACTTATGTCAAATCAGGCACGGTAAAAAATAACTCTCGAGGGGTTGTCATTGTTGATGGTAATGCTGCTCAAGAATTGTGGACAAGAGAGAAACTACAAGAATGCCGTCAACAAATGGTTAATGGTCAACAAATACATGAAAACGGGGAGAGGGGAATGCCATTCACAGGGAGATGACTTTCCAAGCAGTAACAGTTTGCCGGATTCTCTTTCCTTGGAGAGGTCTTGTACTCCACCTGCATCAATGGGACTGCCGCTGCAGAGGGACTTCAAGGGTGAAAAGTTCTCTCAAGTGCTTTCACTCCAAAGAAATGAGCATAAACTTGATGTCTCTGGCTTATCTGCACAAGCTGCGTTTCCATATTGCATTCCAGGAGTTGTAAATCAAGTTATGATGCCACCAGCGGCACAATTTTATCAAAAGAATGCGCATGACCTGCAAAGTTGTGCACCTAAAGCTATGATACCTCCATACCATCATCTTCAGCAGTGCCCTCCTCATGTTAATGGAATGGCACCATTCCCCTATTACCCGATTAATATATGCTTACAACCTGGACAGATGCCTCCTCATTCTTGGTCCTCAATCGGAAGTTCGTCTTCTCCTGAAGTGAAATTGAATAAAGTGGATAGAAGAGAAGCAGCATTAATCAAGTTTAGGCAGAAAAGGAAGGAGAGATGTTTTGACAAGAAGATTAGGTATGTCAACAGAAAACGACTTGCTGAAAGAAGGCCTCGTGTCCGAGGACAGTTTGTGAGGAAAGGTAAATGGTGTAGATGTGGATCTTAATGGGCAACCTACTTCTGCTGATTCTGATGAGGATGATGGAGTCGATGAGGAGAAGGATGCTTGAAAGGATTTCTCTTGTTTCTCTTAAAAAAGCATGCTTGAAAGGATCCTTTTCCTCCCTTCATTGTGGTAATTCCCTTTGAAGTCGTTAAATTTCCAGGATTTCTCTGCACATCTAGCTGTGCCCTATGTGGATGCATGAGAAGTGATGCTTCATTTTTCACAAAAGTAATGCATCCGTCAAATATACAACGAATTGGCAGTGTGCAAGATTAGAAGCACTCAATGGAAGATATATAAATGAGGTGAAAAGCCTTTTTCTCAACTATAAGCAGCTATTGGTGTGCTCCAAGAATCTGAAGAGGTTGAAACGAGGAAGAATGTTAGAGATGTCTGTCTAGATCTGAATGCATAACCCTTAAGAGTTTCTGCTCACTTTCCGTCTATAAGATACATGCGTACTCTTTATGTTTTAACAAGCAATGATTATGGTAGAGAAAGGATTCTCTCTCCACGGTCGAGAGTATTTCATTCTGATGGTTGAAAAGACTGAATACTTTAGTCAAATGCTTGTAAATCGCCGTCTTGTAGGAAATCGCCATCAAATTGTTTATATAACGATGTTCAAATTTTCATTCATATCTTTTTGAGCGCAAGGATTTAATTCCTGTCAAATTGCAGCGATAATTACTAGTGATTCCCAACCCACCACCTCTCCTGTGTGCCTCAGCTGCACTAGGAAAGGTAGAAAAATATAGGGGACGGTACAATAAAAATTGACTGTTAAAATTAACTGAAAAAAACAAAAAGAAAGATGTTTTTGCTCTGTATTAGTCTGTTTTCCGTTTTTTTAAACATCAAATATTTTGTCTGTTTTCAGAGGAGTGCAAAATTGTCAAGAGTCGAAACCTGGGAAAATCAATGTTACGAAGTTGAAAGGTGAGTGTAAAGTGTCGTTGCTCTCAAGTTGCAAAAGTGTATTTTCTCTAAAAATGTCTAACCTTATGACTAAATTTCGCATGCTCATATTAGACGAGAAACTTCCGTTAACATGAAAAAAAAAAAAAAAAAAACACATGAAAAGGGAGGAAATGCAGTAGACATATTTAAAACAGATACTGTATTGAACGACATTAGGTAAGCGAATTAACCGGGCAGAGCTTGAAAAAATTGAACCCAATAACAGAAGACACGCCACAGCTAATGATGAGCTAAAAATTAAACCAGCGATTGCCCAAAACCGTAGACAAAACTATGAATATAAAGCCCTACCTAGAATCACATTTGTTTATCTGCCCTCAACTCCCTACTTTTACACTTCTTCTGTCTAATTACCTTCTTTACTGCGCATAATAATGTCATTCATACTCCGATACCAGACACGTAATAACAAAAACATCTAAAATTATAGATAGTTAGCATACCATTGTAATCACGTAATTATGAGCTTAAGTAATTGCCATATCCATAGCCTTATCTTTCCTAAACGAAAAAACACCGAGTGTAGTGGGTTTAGTTAACATTCGAAAGAGTACAAACTAATTAAAGAAAAAAGTAATAAATATCATGTGTCTGTCCCTTGTCCGTATATAGAGTTACATAACTTTCCCATCCCTACCAATTCAGTACATAAACACACCCCCAAAAGACTAATCCGTTACACTACTAACTTTTAGACCCCGCAATTATTCCCTAATAGAAAGATAAAAAATTGTGTTTCTTGTTCAATGAAAGCGAAGTAGCGTTCCCCATATCAAAATTATTAATTTTAAATTTACCTAAATATCTGAGAATCAATATAGAATTCCCATTCAAAATTAAAAGTAGAGTAACAGCATATATAACAAATTGGAATCTTGACTGGAAACAAAAATATAAATCAAATTGTAATATTGAAAGGTAGCAAAAAAGTTTCCCAACACTTCCCATAAATGGAGTTTGTAAAGACTAAAAATGAAGCAACTAGGGCCCAATTACCTCGTTATTCAGGGATCTAAAATACCCATCAACATGTACTGGCGGTGCATAGAAAGAGATTTCCTTTCTGAGTGTAAATTAAATAAAACAACGAGCCTCTGTCCAAGCAATTTTTTTTACCTCTTATTCGTTCAGTCGAGTTTAATTCATCCTCACGGCATTGTTCTCCTAACAGTCTTACCTCCTCTTTTTATTAATACCATTTTGCATCACCCACCAATCTTTCTTAAAAGATCTGACCGCACTAAGGAATATTACATAAACATCCCAGTCTCTGAATTCAGGAACACTTTATATAGCCCTAGCGTTATTAATGAGAGTATTATCTTACAAATACTGAAAGTTGCTAAAGCCCAAAATTTAATACAGCTTCATAATGATTGAAGTAAAAAGATGCAAATAACCTAAACAGCAGTGTTTTTGAATCCTAACTATACCATTGTCGAAGAAATATAGCTTAATACACTTTTAATGTACAGGTGTTATAATCTTAAATTCTCCAATGAATAGAATTACAACCGGAACATCCGACTGCAAGCTATGGTAAAGCCACAGATTCCAACCACTTGGTATCTACTTCCCAGTTACAACAGATCGGCGTCAAATGAAGACATGATTTTTAATGTGGATCCAAACAAATCTGAGAAGACCATCCGCATAATACTCGTAAAATATTTCTACATTGATATAGGTTTATAACCTTATAGAACTTGTTTACCAATTTAGAAAGTTGAACAACTAATCTGAAAGAATACTATTATGGCATTATCATGTAATTTAAGCTATTATTTAATAAAATCGCAGCCATTTTTCAGCCAATCATATCAAATACATCAGTGAACCATCAAAAAGGTGAGTAAGGTCAACATTTCTTATCCGCATTAGAGTAATCACCCAACATCACTAGAATTCAAAACCTTCAATCATTCATCTCACACACTTAAATAGCATTTATATCAGTGAGTCCTCTTTAAATTTTATATTTTCAAATAATTTTCAAGCATCATTTATATCTCCTTCACTTACAAAATCGTTTCACTTTTGTCCATTAAGCTCGCAGAATCTCTCTAGGTCTCTGAGTGTTCTATTTTCGAAAGCTGTTCAAATTCCAAGACATACATACACATTTTGCAATCTCAAGTGTTACTTAGGCAAAAGAAGTAAACAAACTCGTATGTCAATAACTTATCTCAGCCATCAGGCCAAACCTCATGCATTCTCTAACCCAGCTTTATCTCGGTAATATTTTCTCATTACTCCATCTAGCCATCAATCAAATAGTATAACATCCATCAACGCAAAATCTTCCGAACAAGGATCTTACAGCCTTATTACACATAAGGATGCCGCAGGCTTTCAAACCCCAAGAAGCTGTTAAAAAAGACAATGATACAATAATTCAACTCAATTTACAATCTATCATAGAATCAGAAAAATGACACGCCCAATGCTCTTTTTCTTTTTGGGCAAGTAATATGCCCAATACTTCACATGCAAAACTGCGAACTTGTGATCACATACAAACTACAATACTTCACATACATCCTGACAAACACCACAAAGAAGACTTCAAATATTACCAAAACATGATCACACTTTCTTCCCCATCAACACAGTCCGCTTTTGCTTAGCTCAGGACTGTGACTTGTGAGTACTCTAAGCTTACAAAATTCAAGAAATTTGTTTGCAAACCTCCGTCAAGAGCACTGGCGGCCGGCACTTGCGCGACAGGGTCGCGATAGCTCGCAGTATTATTGCGCTCGTACCCCTCAATACCTGACTCCATCGTGGACCCCGGCATTCCAACATCCTCACTGACCTTATCCAATTCAGCCACCAGAAAGAACATCTATACTGAACCCACATTTCCAGAAAAAAACGAAAACTATACTGCGTTGTTTTCGTAATGAAAATTCCAATTCCGAGATACACGAAGATCCACAAATTCCATACATATCAATCAAGTCCAAGCGATCAAGCTTAGGCAATGTTGATTGCAATAGAATGGATAGTTATCAATGTAGGGTGAGATCGAGAAGTACCCGGAAATGCCGGTCACCGGAGATGGATCGGAGTGATGGTCGGCTAGAAGCGAGTCTGGAGATATTATTGAATATGCAAAATAAAAAATGATGAAAGCTCGGGGCTTGACTGGTTAAAATTCGGAAACTTATTTTTCACTGTTTACCACTAGTACTAAATTCCGATTATATCCCTTCGTAGTTTAATGAATCACACTTTCTTTACTGGTATATAGCAGCGTGTTCAGCTCACAAGCTTCTTCTTGTTTTACCTTTCCAACGTTCCTTTTCGCGTATCTCAATTTGTCAGAATCTCTATATTTCTCCCACCTTTCCAACCACCAACCAACCAATCAACATACACTCCGATTCCCCCCCTATTATATACTTCAATCCATTACAAACCAGGGGGGATTTTGCGAAGAAAGCTTCTGAAGGTCTATAGAAAGAACTTACTTTTTAATCTCACAAAAACTTTTTTTTAAAAACTTTTTTGGACACACGACCCAGGAAAAGACAAAAACGGGGAAAAGAGACAAATCTCATCTCTTATGTATTTAATACCCAATGGAATGCCATCTACGTGCAACCTGCGATCACTACGAGGGATGTAACCTCTCATTAAACGTGCAGGCACGGCGAGCCTTTTATGTATGTAATTTTCCTTCCAGGAAGTGTTAGAAGTCACACATTAATTTGGATAATCTACCGCACGAGCAAACCTTTGTATTGGAGTATATCAAACCCAGAGAAGCGAACCATTCTGCATTTCATTCATCTTCTCCTGCACACAGCACTATCATAACATTTATAACAAACCATACTGCAGAAGCTATGTATATGTCGTTCGAGCACATTGGGATTAATGAATAGAATCAGTCTCTAAATAAACTTACTTCCTCTGACATCCCACTCGTGACCAAATATAGACTTCCAAAGCAATGAAAGATCACCCCAAACTACCGGAGCAATTCTGATGATTATTCCTTTGGTTGCTTTCCTAAAGATTTTTTGAGATTCAAGTCTGGAAAAACTGATGGATTGCAATCATTCCCCATTCGGGATGGGTTTTCCATAGTTAATACCACACTCCATTTGACATATTGAACTTCCGAAGCCCTATATACAGAGGGAAGGGTCGAGATGTAGGATACTTCAAAATTTTCTGTTTTCCGAAGACTTGGCTAAATGGTAGAGAAATGAATGGTAGTGCATTGCTTTAACTTATTCAAAACTTCTGGATTTACAGAGTGCCCGCCTCCGATAGATTTCAACATATGTACTTTTATACAGTCTTACCCTCCCTGCACCATCCTTATGTCAAAAGGCATCTAGAGAGCAAAAGGAACTCATGTTGGCACCACAAGATACAATTCAGAAGCTGAGCAGCAAAGAGCATTATACAGAAAGCATCTCCATAGGTTTCACCGCGAGCAGGAGAAGTATCAAGATAATCAACGTACTATCACAAAATGGATTGAATCTCTGCGTTCTATGCAGATTGTTTCATATAAGAAACATTTTCTTCGCGGTGTATAAGAAAACTCTGCAACATAAAATCCTTCTATCTTGTTCCAGAGGCGTGAAAATGGATGAATTGAAATGATACCTATAAATAAATTTTCCACCAACTCATCATCACAATATAATATTTTATGATCTTCGCTATGTCTCTGGGATTCACAAAACAACGAAAAATCAAGAACTATCTCAAAATCTTAACAAGAAGAATGTCAGTATTCTCAAAAATGACAGCTATTAGTCTTGATTCCGAGGGTATGTATTGGAGAGACCTGGCAAATGGTTATAAAAGCTAACAAGGATCGGGAGAATATTGGTAGAAAGGGTTGTACCTGATCCAAAATTTACCCTAATTATTTGAATGTATTCTATTAGCTGAAAGTTAGTTAACTTGTAACTGCTTTGACCTCTTTGAGGCGAATGAAAACATTCATGTCTCTGCTTTTTATGCCCAGATTATAATTGGCTCGATAACCAAACATCTTAAGGACTTGAAAAAGGTAAGGAAGGCTCTAATGAAGGCCGGAAGAATGATTGCTCTACGGCTACAAATTTAAGTCCAGACCTTATCAACTGAAAGTTGTTTCTTGCGCAAACAGCAATTGAAAGAGGTCAGCCCGATGGTACTCAGCAAACACAACCAAAACCGACAATGAGCCAGTAATACTAGACCAAAAGAAAACAAAAAAAAAAGACATCGTACGATTAATCTGTAGTGGCTAAACCACCTCCATGAGATCCTCTCCCATGGCCTATTCCATGTTTCTGTCCTACACACTATGATAACCACATCTCCTATGTTCGAATAAACATACTTCTACCCTTTATGACTGTAGGTCCATTTCAATTTTCCAATTTTTCCCAGAAGCTTCTTTTCGAGGTTGAATTGATGACGATTCTCACCACCCGTAAGTTCCAAATATTTTTGAGATATTTCAAAAGCTTATTTGAATGGAATTCGCCCTAATTTCGATTTCTTAGTTTGTATTCACTAACTGCCTTCAAGATTGTTAACCTTCTTTCCTTACGTCTCTCGCCTAGTATTCCTTGCATTTTGTCTGTGTCAATTATGTGAACTTATCATGTAAGATCTATTAAAAACCATTTTAGTAAGAACTTACAATCTTATTCTCAAACATAGCATCTCAGCACATGAAACTCAATCTATTTTCATTCCATAAATTCATCACTCATCAACCCTTTTTATACACAAATTCAACAACTAAATCCTAATTACTAGCTTCTTAACAAACATCATACACCCATTTAACTACCCATAATACTAACTCAGCACCCTCATTAACTAAACTACTTAAACTACAAAGTCAGTTCAACTTATAAAAAGTCTTTGTTCAAAATTTTTAGCACATACCGTATATATATAAGAGACTACACCAAATCTTAACATTCTTCTATCAATACGCACAGTTTGATAACACTTCATAAATGCTTGCAAAAAATACATCCAAATATGTCAGAGTAATATATATATCACGGATTTTGTGGTTGGGAGACCAAAACAAACTACCCATTTTCAGCGCTGTCCACGTCAGAATTAAGCAATCCAACAATGACAATGAACCTACTCATCATACAATGAAATTTGCTATTGACCTTGGATTATTAAAATATTCCCAGAGTTCTTATTCCTTCCCCATCTGTCCAGAGTTGACAATGTCCCCACATGGCTCTGACCAGTAAATAGCAAAGACTCGGAACTGAGTTATGAAACTTAGACCATATAGTATGTAGCAGAAGGTTTATTTTTTGTTTGCACTTGAGTTTAAAGATGGCCCAGCTTTCATTACAACAGTTCCCAAGATGGTCATATCAGTTTTCTCATAAACATCTATCCGGGGGAATAGGAGACCGAAATCAAGAAATGCCATTGAATTCCTAATGGATCTCCCTACCTCCCTCTTTTTTTGAGAGAGATCCCAGCACCCAACCTGCCATTCCTCCTTCATCTCACCCTCCCATGTCCAATTACAAAAACTATTTATATAAACCCTAAACCAGCCCTCCTAACAATAAATGCAAAATCTCATAAATAGTTAAACCTCCACAAATATTTAATCTGTCTAATAATTCACTATCATCATTAATCACACGATCTTATTCTATCTACGAGCTACCAGCCAAGAATACATTCTACAACTCGTTCTTTAGAACAATCAAGACTGACTGCAGCCTATAGTATAATCCCCAACGTCACCAACCACAAACTATCATGGTATATGATTGAGGATATTCATTTTCAACCTTTGCAGAATTCTGCAAGCTCTGAAAAATAGGTATAGTCTGTCTTGCTACACAAACTGAATACTATAACTTACAACTTTTATTTATTCCCAAAAATCTTAATTGGGTTAAAATAGTTTATTATTATAAAACAGATAAAATAGTTGATTATATTACTTTACAAAATTTGAACACCAAAGACTTTTATTATGAAACACCCTCTTGATTTAACAAGTATCAGTTAAATACGCTTAATAGTCATTAGTAGCAATGGCTGTAACTTTTAGTTAAGAAAAGCTCAAGTAAAATTAAGAATTTAGTGTTAGTATTGGTAATAAAAAAGAGGTATATTGAGAGATTATGCAATTGCAGAAAAAACAAAAATGGATATTATCATGTAGGACTGCTGTCTGAATATCCATTTTACAGTTCATTACCAAAAACACTCTTTCTAATAATTCTTTACTATCATAGTCCAAAATGACACTAACAACTATCGCCAGAGACAAGGATACCGTAAACAGAAGGAAAATTAGCAATTCAAGTAACCACCATGTAAATCCCAATTAGCGGAAACACTTCAATTTTGAAATACTCAAATTTATCGAACTATTGCAGCTAGAATATCAACTATTATAAAATGATAAGAATGTACACTCTCTTTATGGACTTTATCGACAAATATCTATAATTATAGTGTGCTCACCAGAAAAGAAGCCTCGGAGACCTTATGAAAGATTAAACAAAGACAAATCCAAGCAAGATGTCTTTTTTTTTTTCCGTGTTTGGCTTCACACACCTCGCCCCTTGTCACCTTCTGTAGGTGCTGATACCCCGGGGCTAACGCTTTTGTCAATTTCCACTTTGACCTACTACACTCATTTATTATGATGAAGGTCTAGCACATCATCCTATACACTGAGGCACATCCCCACAATTCACCTCGCCTCATACAGAAGACTCCCGTATCCATATCTCCAACCAGATCACCCCTTACAAGTTCTATAAGCACATCATAAACTGACCCAATAACCCACCCCAATGAAGTTTCTTTATATCGCTCAAGAGATCGTTCAGAGAGCATAGTTCACCCTTTCAAGCATCCACATAATACCCAATCAAACTCATAGGGTAAAACCTTCAGATCAGTATCATCGCCTTATCTCCAATCATCAATCCAACATCTTGTAACCTATTACGACTCCAGCATATACAGATATGACCATCGCACAAATAATAGCTATTCCCAATCTGCACACAATACCTGACTCATCAATAGGCGCTAAGATTCACAATATATTCCTTTACTCCTCTCCGTCTCCACAAGAAATCAAAAATATATTATAGCTCCTTTAGTTGTGGAAATATTACAGATACTTTCACCTCCATCATATCACATCACGCGCGGGATATACAAGACCAGAGGACTTATCTTTTGGATTTCCTCCCACCAAAGCTCAGAATGTTCTATAGCAAAAAATTAGCCATTATATCCCTACCGACTTCAATCCTCTCTTCTAATAATTCATTCGTGTTCCTTTACTCTCTCCTCTCCGGGTCCAACCACGGAGAATTTACCTGTACAGATCATTCTCTCCCGATAATCTATTCATGGTTCCCACATGACCTCCTACTTCTCGTCTCTCTCTAGCATCCCTTTTGCCATTAAAAAAATAACACATCGCAGTACGTGGTTAACTCTATTTATGAGGCACTCTGAATCCTCCAATTCTCCTGAACATACTAACCCCAATACGCCTCCATTTTTCTTCTCCCCCATTATAACCAACGTCTTCACCACAATACTTAAAAAGATCGAGCCACACCATCCACCCGACCCTCTTCAAATCCAAAATTCAAGTATGATCACAATGCAGTGTGTCATATTCTTCTCTGGATAACACAACCCGATAGGAATGAATTCACTCTCCTTTCCAAACTGCCATTCAACGTTTACGAGCAAACCCGAATATAAAATCTCACATCCACTACGCAAGGGTGCTCATGCTCCAGAGTCTATTATTGGGTCAAAATTGAGATGATCAATAGAAACCGATATTTATTAAGAATGATTCTAATCTTAACACAATCTCTCGAAACCACATACATAGCTCCTGCAGTAATGTCTGACCCGTTTTGGCTCTGTTGCAGGAGGAGATCATTTAACAGAGTCAGCTTCTCTGGTTTTAATACTCCCCAAACAAAGGTTCCGCTATTTCAATTTCATAAGTTGGTGCATCTTCTACCACTCTGACGAACAATTATCAAACAGGTTGCGTGCATGCACGTTTAAATAGGTTTACATCCTGTACGCTGACGCAGTGCCTGCGCATCATTGAGTCACTTAAAACATAAGAGCATGAGAATTTGTCTTCACTTTCCAGTTTGTCTCTTCTGGGCTGCTCGTGTCCTCCACAAAGTTAAAATCTTTTGGATAAAAAATTAGTTTTCTAAGACTTAAAAGCTTCTTGCCACCAAAAATCCCCTGGGATTCTTGGATCCCGTTTATGAAGTTTCGTATGGAGATTAAATTCTTAGCTTGTGTGTTAAATCGAGCGACCTAATATATTATATAATTCCTGGACAACATTTTGGAGCAAAGGCGAGAACAAGGAACTGTGAATGAATAATATAACAACAGGGAAGAAGAGTTAAGGACGAAACACGCTCTATACATGTAAAATGAAATTGAATTCATAAACCAACGAAGATAAATCCGGATATAATACCTCCGTTTATAACATTGACAAAAAAGTTTCCTAATTATAAACCAGTTCAAGCCGCGCGGCTTTAGTCACTCACCATTTCTTTATTTTATATTCAATAAATCTCACAGACTCGCTTCTTAAACCATCTACTCCATCCAATTCCATAACCCAGGCATTCCCCGGTACTTCTCAATCTCACTACATTGATAACTAATCCATTCTATCAACAACATTGCCTAAGCTCTATCCTTGACCTTATTAAGTAGGTGAACTCTAATTCGGTATCTCGAAAAATTAGCAATTCATCAACCGAAACAACCCTAAAGACATATTTTTGCTTAGTTTTCTGAAAGGATCCATACTGACACTTTCTGTGCTAATAGACCAAGCTATTAGGATTTAGAAATTCGCCACTGATCATATTCGAGGTACGAGCCAATACTGCACACGCGCACCTAGTCGCCAAGACCCGCCCCTCCTACAGGTTGACCTAAACCACAAAATATTTCCTGAATATCTCTAGAGTACTCACAATCACCCCCAGCCCACTGAGCAAGAAAAAACTACCGTTCTGGGCGAAAAAATGTTTTGTATCATAAGATTATTTAAGTTGAGGTGTTCTTGTTGATCTTTTCATTGGTACGTGACATTCTGAGTATGTATGTACACAATTCGCATGCATGTATAATTGGGCTATTTAACTGCCCCAAAAAAAAATTAGCTGCGTTCAGTTATGACTGATATTTATTATAATTGTATATACCCCTAGTGAGTTTGTAGTAATTTTTATGTCTTCCTTTTATCAATACTGTTGTACCCTCTTAGTATTAGATACTCGCACTTACTTGTCAAAAGCACTTTCGGAATATTTCACTCGTCCTAATTGATCTTTATATATCTTGATTATACAGAGCTATAAAAGCAATCAAAATTCCGAGATATATAACTGTCACGAAGATGCTAGATATTTGTAAAAGGTGTTAAATATTTATTAGCGTAACGCTGTCAATGCCGGTTTTTCACTCTTTTGCTTCAAAATAAAAATCCGTTTGAATTAAATTCGAATATTCAATGACTATCTTGACAGCTTCGAATAATAGAACCTCGTACGTAGGAGTTAGCAGCCCAGGCTAATCAACGCTCTGCAGTATTAGATATCAACATAGTGACAGTTGATTATAATTAAAAATGAATTAAGAGAACTCACATCACTTTAATGCTAATCTGGCTGCTGAGATGAGTTTGAATCAGATGTTATACTTACGGTATAGGTATGATCTGTCTTCGCCTTTTGGTTCACATAGTTCTTGATGATGAAAATCAAATCCTGTATTTTAAATCTTAAAATTACTCTTTTTTCCCTGAAAAAAGCTTTTTCGAAATTAATACAAGTAACGAGAGTCACTGTATCCCCCTTTCTTCAACTTTTCAACAAAATCAGAGAACCACTTTAGGTTTAATAACTTATCAATAAAATTTTTACACTGTATACAACACAATGTCTGGTATGTTTATGTCCTCATAAAATAGATTCAAATGCTATCAATCTTAACTCCACTGTTGTCTATGCGTATAGAATATCACACCAATAGCTGTTATCTTGACCTTTAGCACTTATCCTTGCACCGCTTGTCAATTCCTTCAATTCAAAAAACACTGTCTCATGAAACATATAACTATACTTACATAAATTTTGCATGTTTGTTAAAAAACACCATCATTGTTAAGCTTGACATACTTTCCTAAACTTCATCATTTAATAGCGATTACAATTTTCTGGCTTTGCAACTTTTTTCAATATTCTGAGATATGAACACTTATCCTCATAAAACTCATAATTAATAATAAGTTTTATGAATTTCACAAAGACCATAGAGATGGATTGGTTAATATGCTCCTAAATAGGTAATGTAAGGACATGGATTAATGCAAAATCATTAATACATTAAAAATCTATTGATCGACAACTGGTAGAACTAAATACACGATGAACAAATTAAAAAAAGATAGAAAAACATGCTGGAAAATCAAAGTAGCTCCGTTTTTCATATACTCCAAAAAATTTCATATGCACATGACAAATCTAAAATCTTCTACATCCCCAACAACATATGCCTAAATCACTTCTCTCTTCTATTGCACATAAACTTTATCATCTCCGAATAATCTTGATTTCCACAACTTCACACTTACATTTACAATTTTGTAATTTATTGTCCTCAATTTTACCATGGTTTATACTTATTTATCTCTTACTCTTTTAATTTTGAATCCGAAATTACTAAACTCTCTCTATTGAATCAATGAATTATTTATTACATATAGTTTTTGTAAGATCGTCGTTTTCCATTGAAAACAAGAATTTATAAATAACAAGACTTTCACTGCACCCTAAATTAACTAACTCAGTTCTAAAGTGGGATAAAATCCATTATTTAGGAATACTCTAAAACTATGAAAAATTAGATGCCAAAGACTGGTAATAGAACCCTAATAGATTCGAGGAGCCCAAAAATTTAATATTATTCCTCTTTTCTTTCAATATTTGGTTTCATATATACTCTAGATAATATAGGACAAACAACTGATTCTGTATCAGGGAATAATGAAGCTGACGGATATGACACATTTCTACTTATTGAAAAACTCTATTTAGTGTCAAGCTAACATTATTAGTTTTTTACCTGTCCTCACTCCATGGACATGACAATATTAAGCAAACGAGCAAAGAATACTACATCAAGGCAGTAAAGAGAACACCCAACGAAATGGATTCTCAGTGGGTTCCCAGTTGGTTGTCCTTTCTTTGCCATAATCTGCTGCAACCTAAATCCATATTATTTAAAGCTCCATCATTAAAGCGATCTGTTTAGCTCGTCGCCTTGATTATTAAATAGTCATCATTATTTTGCACCGTCAGATTGCGTCCAGTCTTCAAATACAGAAACGGTTATTGAGTATGTAACTGCATTCCTCCCCTTTTCTATTTATTCTTTTTGTTTCATTTAACGAAGTTCTCTCTAATGATGGAGCCCATGCCCTTTAATAAGATAACATTTTATAGAAAAGAGCATTTGCCCAACCTTGAGAGCAACCCGACACTTTACCACTACCCTTCAATCGTAACCAATAAGTTCCCTCCAGGTTCCTTTTCAACAATTTTCAACATCTCCTGGTCTGTATTGGCGATTTAAAACTAACGTAAAACCACACACCAAACCTATTTGCTATTGCCCCAAAGAAGCACAACCATTCTTATCTGGTTTTGATTGACTAAACCAGTAGAGCCAAAAAACCACTTTCCTTTTTTTTCCCATGTAATTAATTTAACAGTAATTCATCTGACCGTCCCATTTATATCCTCATCTTCAACCCCGTAATCATGACACGCACCTGCACAGGTTGATTGCTGCACCGATTTTATTTAAGTCACTGCATTATTGACAGAATTAAAATCCTCTTAGCGGCTCGAGATATATAGATGATATAATAATTGGTGAGTACTCTCTCTATATAAACAATTTATTTTGCAGATTCGTAGCAATCGACGCATTTACATGATCAGTTACAATTATATTCAGGTCGATCGAACTTCAAAATGAAATACTCTCGACCTGGAGAGAAATCCTTCGTCTACCATAAATCATGGTATTGTAATAATACACAAATGAGTCAGCAATCATCTATTCATACTTAAATAAGCAAACTCTATAGATGTTATGCATTAGAATTAACAGACACCTCTAAAGTACATCCTCACTCTGTTCGAAGCCATCCTTCCCATTCTTCAGGGAAGACACCACCCTAATAGCCTACTAATAGTTGAGAGAGAAGAAACTGCTTTTCACATCATTCTTAATTATATGCGATCCATTACCTTCTACATCCTCACTATCTCTATAATTCTGGACGAAGCATTACTATTTATTGTAGAGAGGAAGCCTCATTACTGATGCGCATTTCCATAGGCAAGATGTCATGCATAGAAAATCCTCAAATTTAACACTCACAGAAAGGAATTACCCAAATGAAAAGGTGTAGGAAAGTATGTTACAAAAAATCATTTTAAAGAGAAAAACAAAAAATCCTGATCAAAGCAAATACCTTCTCCTCATCAATCATTTTCCTCGATCAAATCAGCAAAAGGATAGATGAAACCCACTTATAGTATCCACACATCTACCGACCAATTTTACCTTCCTCACAAACTGTCCTCGGACACGAGGCCTTCTTTCACGAGCAATCTTCTGTTACATACTTAATTTCATTGTTCATAGACAATCTCTCTTCCTTTGGCCTAAACCTAGAGAAATGCTGGCCTCTCTTCTAACATTCCTATACTTTTCTATTCATTTCATTCAGGCGAGAAGACGAGATCTTCCATTGAGACCCATAGCAAATTGAGGAACTTGTCATCGTCCAGTTTTAACATCAAAGTCAAACGTTATATAGGGAATTGCATAAACGATCTCATTATATCATCAGAAGTACTCATCTGAAGAGATATACTGGGATTTATCATAGCTGTTAGTGCAGCAACCTTTCAGCATAGCGCATTCTTTTATAAAATTGATCGCTTTTGGCATCTAACTTGACTTTAATCCTGAACAATATGAAACGCATCTGTAGCAGATAAGCCAAGAAATACAATTTTATCCATAATTTTTGAATGAAAAGCACTGGAAATAAGCGTGTTTCTATCGCTTTAAGATTCCATCTGCAGCGGCCAAGTCCATCTATGCAGGTATTACCAAGACCTCTCAAGGAAAAGAATCAATCCGGCAAAGATTACTTAGAATCATCTCCCGGATGCGAATGCATATTCCCTCCTCCCACGTTTTCAGTTTATATTATCATAACCATTACTGAGCATCTTGTATTTCTCTCTTTCCACAATTCTGCAGCAGCATTACATCAAACTAATGACAACCCTCGAGAGTAATATTTTTAATACCTGCGCTAAATGAATAAGTGAAAAGGCATTAAGACTACGCCATAATTATAACCTCACTTCTTCAGCCACAAATAGAGAAAATTAGTCCTCTCAATACATCACAAAGAAATTTAAAATAGATGAAAATATCCAGACCCAAGTTAATTGAAAAAATGCAAGGACCGGACATTTTATACGAATCACATTAATACAATATCTAAGAAATGAAAAAGTTTCCATAGTCACTTTTCCTTAACTCAACGATAAACAATCTAAAACATCAGATCTTTTAATTTCAACAATCTAGTAAAGCTGAGCTATCAATCATATCTCAATCCACCTGGAGAATACAAACCCGTAATTCTTATATAATAATGTTTTAGAGATATATTTATAACACTCAAACCCACCTCCACCTCACAGTGTTCATTTACTTGTTTGTTGTTGAACTAGAATTAATAAATAAAATTTGAACAGAGAAAACAGAGAGAGACACATACCATTTGAGTTATGATTTTGAACTTTAGATGTGTATCTGGTTTTCCTGATTCATCCAGAGTTAGTCATTAAACTAGTGTAATACTTATAGTTTATACATAAAATACCTCAAGATAATCTTTAATACTACATTAGGAACAAAATTTTATTCAATTGGGGACTTATACTTTGAAAGATACCAAAACCCATTTCAAGACACCGTTAAATAACAACCAGATAAGGGCGCCCAACTCAAATATCTTATGGAAAGACGCAAAATAATTAGAAAATTCCATTAATGACAATATATCCCACACCAATATACAATCCACACACAACAGTTTAAAATAAGATTATGACAAAATCAATAACCACATATTAATTTCCACCACCAGTCTAAATTTTTTTTCATGACTAAGACATACTTATAATTTAAATCCAATTAGAAGACTCTCTTTTTGTATGAGATTAGATCACGTAAATATCCAAAGGCCACTCAAGTACATAGTTCCTCTATTAAATCTCCCTATTGTGTAGGGATGTGTCTACCCGTAGTAAACCCCAGACCCTAATTTTATACAAAGGTAAATATAGAAAATTATCATACAAGATCCAACTCGGTATTATCAATGGTGACTCAAATCAGTGACTGCATATTACAATCTAACTTTCCTATTCACATCTTTTTTCAATCAGATAAACCCCAAATGGACAACCTTACATTTGACAAATAATATATTGTGCAAAAACGAATATATAATATATGAATGTGATGACTTATATAACCTTACATCATAGTTGATTTCTCCAGCTCCAACACTTAAGACCTCCAATCATCCCTATAAATTGTGAACCCACAACAATGTGGGAACCTACATTATCCCCTTCCGATCTCTCATACCCATATGAACGTTATCACTCTTTCAAAATCTGTCAGTGGTCCCAGAGCCACCAACAAAGACGAAACCCAAAGGCCTTACCCCCTGACACACAAAAAATAGTCTGATCCTCACATAACTACTAACTGCCACTAAACATAATATTACCTCAAACCAAAATATTTATAATAACAACAATGAATTATGTTATTTTTTCCTATCTCTGCCATAAAAACCTTCAATTTCATCATCACAAGCATAAAGAGACAAATACTCTGTGCAAACTTAGCTTTACATTAACAATCCATAAATTATTACTACTACAGACGGAATAATCTAACATTATATGGTCCTACATTGAAATGATACATTACACAAAATATACTTAGATTAGCTCATATATAACATGCACATAAAACATCACATTATCTCAAGTAATAAACCTAAAACTCTCTAACATTTATTCAAATATTAGAACGCCAGATATAAGTATACATTCCAATCACTCCAAGAAACGCATTGCTGCCAACTAATATGTAGCATACTCCCTAGAAACACATTCTTATCATGGGATTGCATATTCCCCAAACTCCAACTGAAGAATACTGAACGGTAAATCAATCTCCATTCCAGTAAAATAACCTGTCAATCTCTCTTTCTTTAACTAAGTTACTATCCAAAAAAAAAATCTCCCATCCACCAATGAGTCACCAATTATTAAAGATCCACTATTAGGGGGGCTATTTAGTCATCATAATGGGAAGGACCTCCCATAATTTTGAGCAAACAAATCCCAAGCCTATTATATCATCTTTCTAGTGATTACAATCTATTCAGTTGATCTCCCATTGGACTTACATCGTGCATCGAAAAACTATATGTTCATACATCCACTAGGTCCGAAGCTGATAAATCACTATTCAAAATTCTTCTCAGTCAGCTGAAACCATAATATAAAGAAATGTCACATATAACGAAAAGCAACAAAAGTACAAGCCCTTAAAGGAAGTTTGCTGGATGTATATGTAAAGTAAAAGTATTAAGACCGACCTGTATACCATCCCTTTGGATACATAAAAGCCATAGATCAATAAGAACATCATCATAATATGCAAATCTAGTTACTCATTATTACAAGAAAATGTAATTTGCACCTAAATTTGCCTACATTATCGGCACAAAATTTATGGCAGCTATTTCTAAGACTGAGGCTATACTTA
>CM025852.1:21502570-21577202 GCA_003952965.2 Morella rubra
CAAACATCAAAATCTTAAAATTACACTTTTTTAAAATAACTATCACACTTAATTGAAACATAATATAGTGAAAATAAATATTAGAAAGACATATTTAAAGTGATTGGTCTAAAAGACATCTTTAAAAATCTTACAATTATTTTTATTTTGTATTATAAGTGCTCGGTATATATAAACTATAAGAATAATATTTTAATATTTAGACTTAAATCTTTAATATTTAGATAATAATAATATTATATTAAATTTATAGATATTATCATTAGATATTCAATTAGAGATAAATACAAAATTAGTTTTTATAATATCTATAAAATCAAATTAATTTTCGTGATAAAAATATAAAATTAATCCTTATAATTTTACGAAAATATAAAATTAGTCCTGATAAAAAACCAACAACAAACGAAAGAAAGACTAATTAATTAGATTTTCACTTATGGAAGACTGATTTGACATTTATTCCATTCAATTACAATCTAACGGTTTATACTGTAACACGAAACTGAACTGAGCAAGGTTGGTCCTGGTTTCAGGTTGGCAGTACAGTTCTGTCAGGTTTCGGGGTTCGCTGCTCGCTGTTGCCCACCCATGTCAAAAAACCTTCATTATTTAACTCCAAAAGCAATGAAAACGGAGCCCACTGTCACCCACTTCGCCCAAAAATAGTAAAACGCACACCCATAAAAAGAATCAAACAAAGTGGGCTGTTGGACAACGGTGTATGGGGGTGCAAGCCGTGCAACAAGGGCCACGGTGATTATAGGTCTGTGTGCTGGAGAGTATCGATCGCAAAGACAGTAGAGGTACAAAAATAAGCAGACCGGTTTTGTGTCGATTCTTTGACACCATCCTCGACAAGTGCACCAACATCCAAGTCGAGGTCAACATAGAACGTCGAGTATCTCTGGTTGTGTCTTCTAGGTGGTCATTTAACATGACTCCAAAAGTAGACAAATCTTGCGAATTTCATAACGACCGCGAGAAAGAAAATGCCCAATAATCGTAAAATGGGCCAGCGAATCTATACATCAATTTTATCTGCCGAGGTACCGATCCAAGTGCAAATGTCAACATAGTGGGGGGATCTATAACCCTTTCTTCAGCTGAATTGATTTTATAAGTTCATTTTTGTCAAAATTAAAGAAAGAAAAAAGAGAAAAATATTAAGGAGAGGAAAACATTTTGGAGTGACCTCTGTAACTTGTAAAAATATTGTTGTGCGAGTAAACTAATTAGAGCATTCCTAGCAATTTTTTTATTCTAACATTTTGGTTAGAATAGATAATCAATTTAACAAAAAGGTTGAAAAACACTCCCTAGTAACTTATCTATTGTAACAATTTTTAACAAAAAAATTTAACATATGAACAGTAATTCTCTATTTTTAGAGAACCACTGTTCACTTCACCATCTTAAAATTTTAATATCTCTTTTTTTTGTTCTCCCAGACCGTTAAAAATAAATATTCAAAAATATAAATATTAGAGAAATAATAAATAAATCTTTGCAAAATAATATTTAAATAGAATAGTAAAATAGAGAAGCTGCTGGGGTGTTTTTAAAAGTTGATAGTTAAAATAGATAAGTGTGCTTTTTAGTTAAAGTATAGAGCCAACTTTGAATAAGCTGCTAGGAATACTCTTATATGTCTAAATCATCCTATACTATGTTAAGGTGATGAATTTCACTGATAGATATTTAATTTAAGATTCCTCTCAATCGCATTTTTGTTTGGGTCAACAAACCCTTTTAGAATTGGAAGAAATTGAATTTACAATTTCAGAGTATTCAGCCGGACTTTTAAATACTTAGTTAAATGAGAAAATAACATTATTCAAGCTACACAAAAATGTTACTTTTATAGTAGCATAGATATTCAATTTGCCCTTTTGGTTGTCCAGAAAAGACATTAAAAAAAAAAAAAAAACCGGAAGAGAGTTGTCCAATTAGTGTGAAAGCTATGGCTGTTGCTAAGGGGTTGGATTCGGTGGTAAGTTGATGGGTGCAAAGTGTGTAATGAGAGGGCTGAAATTTTAAATATCAGATTTGATGGTTAAGAAATGGACACCTCATTTAATGAGGTGGGAGGGAAAATAAAGCCTAAAAAACTTGGCTTGGCTAAATAGTCGGCTGGTTTTGTTTTTTTTTTTTGTTTTTTTCTTTCTTTTTTCCCCTGCTTATCTTCCGCAACACGCAAGAGGGAACGTCTATGCAACATTCTGCAAGTCGACTCTTTTCCCTGAACACCTTTTGCAAGCCCGACTCTTTTTTTTTTTTTAGTAATAATATACCCTTGACTCAAAACCAACTTCTAGCCGACCTTGCATATGTGGCGTCAGTTTTTTTTGGACAGAATCGAGATCTCCAATCTCAATCACCAATTCCTCTTCAAGTACTTTGTTAGTTTTTCTATCTTTCTTTTTCCTCTCTTTTGTTTTGGTTTTATCTTAATCGAAGTTTATTTGTTTCCCAGAAGTTTTGGTTTTCACTCTCAAGTTTGAATATATGAATGAAACCCATGTCATGGGTACTTGGAAAAATGATGGAACTCTTTCAAAATACGTAAATTTTGCTTATATCATAATTATGGGTCGCTTTGGATGTTGAAATTATCATGCATTCTTAGAGGACCTCATAGAATGGGCAAATCCTCATATTTTCTAAATTTGCTTCGATTTTTGGTGATCAAAGCTTTTGGGGTACTTAGGTCACCAATAGTATGTGTTATTTTTCTTAAAACCAAAACTGTATATTAAAAACATATAGAGGTGAGTCTGGTAGTATATCGTATAAGAAAAGTTGCATTGTAGCTCGCATTTTTTTGTCCTTGCCTACGATTATAAGCATGAGCAATCTGCAATGTCTCCGATGTCTTTTTTATGAAATCAGTTAATTTAATGCTTTACCGTGTATATTGTTGTCCCCTAATGACTTCCAACAATTCCTTTGGTTTATGTGTGTTCTATATGTGACATTTTGGATTTTCAATTTCTTTTTCGCAAATATTTTCTTTAATGGTGACTGTTCTATTTAAGATTTGAAGATGTTGGTAAGCCAAAAGTGGAGGTTGCGGCAAAGCGTGTTATGGAAAGAGTTAGTGGTGTGAATATCAAGCCACATTATTGCAGAATTGAAGACAAAGAGCTTGATTTTTACAGTGATTTTAGTATTATAGTTCTTGGTCTTGATTCAGTTGAGGCTCGGAGCTACATCAATGCTGTAGCTTGTAGTTTTCTTGGTATGGATATAAAACCCTGCTACTTTTTATAACTCCTTGTTATGTAATAAAGTTCAACACCTGTTTGGGCATCTCAAGGGCTACAGTCTGATTCTTCCATATAGACTAATCTGTAAAATTAAATGCCAAAAGGCTTATATGAACCTTGGTTGAGTGCAGCATCCTTAAATTTTTCGTGCTGGCTTCATAGCATGTCATTCTTAAATTGACTAGTTGTCACTAAACTCTGCTTGCACTAATCTACCTTCTCTCATTGTTGTTTGAAAATTTAGAGTATGATTCTGATGATAACGCTCGACAAGAAACCATTAAACTTATTCTAATGCACCCTTGCTGAAACTCCTAGAACCGCTGCCCATTGCATCGAATATGCCCACTTAATCAAGTGGGATGAGGTAATAAATTACTCAGCAATTTGTATTTTCCCTTTGCCAAATTGTTGATTTTTAAACTTATTTATGTGTAATCTAAATATTATCTTATTTTTAGGTTCATAGTAGAAAGGCTTTTTGATCCGGATGAACCGGAAGATGTCCAACACTCTCAAGATGTCCAAGGACCCCTAAGATTTGGGTGCTGGAGGGCCAGAGTGAATCTGGATGCAAATATATTGTAAAAGTCATTTTACCCTGCAATCAGTAGCAAGGAGCATGGGTTGGACCAAAACATATATATCCATTTTATGTCAAAACATTTTTTTTTTTTTTATATCGTTCTCTTAGAGATTCTCTTTCTTTGTGTCTTGGGTTGGACCAAATTACTTATTCGTTCTCGTTTGCGGATAAGTCAACAATTTTTACAAATTTTAATAACAGAAGCCCTTATTTTCATATTTATCATTCCTTAACTTAATTTTTAATTTTTTTAAGGAGAAAATCTTGAAATTTCTTAACTTCCGAATTAAGCACTGGAAATTCCAGGCCAGGAAATTCTACAGATGCTTCTACTTGTAATGAATATGCAAAAGATATATAATAACAAGAAAGTCTCATTAACCAATAAACTCAAAAGATTCCAAACTATCTACATACAATCCAACACTACCATGTACAAAAAATCAGATATTTTTCAAAAAGTAAACCCAATACAACTGATGATTCTAGAAGTCGTCTAGGCTTCTATATCGTCTACATTGGGAATGCTCCTCATCATCGCTTGATACCTGGAAGGAATAAAAAAAAGAACATTTATACTATTGTATGTAAGATGAAATCAAAGTAAAAAGGTATGAGAATGTACCTCTGAATCATCCTCTAACTACAAGTAGTGAGCAACTGGTTGGGACACTGTAGCAACGCTACTCTTGTGACCAACCCTTGACTTTTTCCTGAGTTCAAGCGCGCTCTTCAATCGCTTGTTGCCTCGATGCTTCGGCTCCCATGTCTTGAACCCCTTTGCAGCAAATGCTCGATGTAACTATTTGGCTCAGTTGACTGGAGCCGTCTATTATTTGAAAAGAAAAAAAAAAAAGATAAAATAGCATGCAAACAAACCTAGACAAATAGGCAAAAGAACTGCAAAAAAAGCAAAAGAGTAATGCTCAAGGATTGCCTTGCACTTGCCCCAGGAGATCTACGCGTTATGTTCCAAGAAGTAAACCCACGACGATAACTAGAAATATTATCAGAACTGGTATCAATGCCACAATGAACAACGGATTGCAGAAAGCAGAAGATTGCAGAAATGTGCAGCAAATGGCTTAAAAGAGTCAGCTTAAGGTTGCAAAAGATGTGCAGGAAATGGAAGGAAGAAGAGGTTTCTTGTAGAAGGTTGCATAGACGTTCCCTCCTGCGTGTTGCGGAAGATAGCAGGGAAAAAAAAGAAAGAAAAAAAAACAAGCCGACTATTTAGCCAAGCGAGTTTTTCGGCTTTATTTTCCCTCCCACCTCATTAAATGAGGTGTCCATTTCTTGACCATCAGATCTGATATTTAAAATTCAGCCCTTTTCTTTACACACTTCGCACCCATTAACTTAGCACCGAATCCAATCCCTGTTGCTAATACTATTTGCTAGCCTAGGGCTAGTTAAATACACCGGTGAAAGTCGATTTCACCAATATTGGTACCGACAATGGTACTTGTGAGTGGTCATCGCAGTGAAGCTATATTGATACCAATGGATGTCTTTCGCAAAATTGAAGGGATTTAGGAATTTGCTGTGGAGCCGCAATCGTTAGGCATTTCCACTTAGGAAACGAGATCGTTTTGATTATGGCGAGACTTGTATAAATCTTTATACCTCTCATTTTCTTATTCTCCTTCACCTTATGGGGTAACCACCTATAACCACCGTAAAAAACCGTCCTAGTGGTAAGAGATGCTCTTATGATCAAGTCTAGAGAGAGTTGCTACTCTAATTATCATTTCCTTTTTTGTTTAGAAAAAAAAAAATTCTCCATATCGCTTGTGTTCACTGCCATCTTCACCACTTTTTACCAACAACTGTCGCTGCCACAATAACTGCGACAATAACGACATTGTATTAAGATGCTACCATATCTCTAATTTAATTTCTTAATTTATAGCTTTCTTAATGTTTTCAGGAAAAGTTAATTGTGGCTCTTTTGTTTTATTCTTGGCTAATTGTGGCTCTTTAATTGCTCCTTAAAAACCATTTCCAAATTTCCAATCACATAAACGAATCTAATAGCCAACGCCCAACACATGGGATCTCTTGCAGTGACAGGCTTCCAAGTTGCTAACGTGACAAGGTAATTCTTGTCGCTAAAAAAATGGCCCCGCTGTGAAAGAGATATGTCGTTTATGAGTAATAAATCCACCTATCTAAACTCCCTCGTCCCCGCCTTTGTGAAGTTGAAAAAACACCGAAGGCTCTCACTCTCTCTCTCTCGCTGTGAAAGAGATATGTCATTTATGAGTAATAACTCCACCGATCTAAACTCCCCCGTCCCCGCCTTTGTGAAGTTGAAAAAACACCGAAGGCTCTCACTCACTCTCTCAGACAAACCCGTAGTGACAGGTATGATTAACTTATGATTCACTGTGGTCATAAGTCTCCATCTTTTCCTTCGTGCCTCTTTACTGAACAAAGCATCCTTGACCAACTCCATAGTCAATTTTCCATTCGGTGCTAAGTTTCCAAGAGAAACAATAAGAGTCTCCCAATTATCCGGCAAGGAACTCAGAAGCAGTAAAGCTTGAACCTCATTGTCGAAAGTCATTTCGACGCTGTTTAATTGATTGATCAGGTTTTGGAACTCACTGGTATGTTCCACCACTGACTTCTCATTTCACAGCTTCATATTCACGAGCCTCCTCATTAGTAGCGCTTTATTCCGTGAAGTCTTTGACTGGTACATTGTCTCCAACTTCTCCCATAGTTCAAAAGCGCTCGTCTCTTTGGCTACGTGATGGAATACCTCTGGCCCGATCCACTGACGAATCAACCCTATACTTTCCGGTTGATCTTCTTCCACTTTGCCTCGTCAATCCCATCCGGTTTCTTGCCCTCGTTCTCCAATGGATCGTACATATCCTTTGCATAAAGGATATCCTCCATCCGTGGCTTCAACTCATGTAATTCATAGCAGACAACATCATCATACCGGTAACCATACTCTCCGCCATCTCAATTAACACTTATAGAGACCAAATTTTGAAATTCTGATTGCACCAATGAATCCGGGATGGCCCAAAACCTTAGGAACCGGTCTGACCTGCTCAAAAACCGGCCTAAAAGCCCCTGAACCGGCTGAAAAACCACCCTGGAACAAAATCGAATCTTCCGGAATATTCTGATTCCCCAGAATATTCTCTGCTGACGTGGCGCTGACTGATGACCCAATGCTGACGTGGTACCCTGGGACCCACTGCTGACGTGTCACTGACGTGGCTAGACACGTGCAGAACACTGTGCGCGGGCGCGTGCGGTGCGTGGGGCGAGTGAGGACCACGCGCCCTACCTCTCTTCGGCGCGTGGACGACGTTATCCGAATTCTTGCGGCGCGTGACGGCGCGTTCTGGCTCCTCCGCAACGAGGTTTCGACCTCTGGCTTCGTCTCGATCTCCTCTACAGGCTGGTGCCCTCCAATCTCCGACATGACCACTTTGAGTTTTCGGACTTTCTCTGCTTTCCCCTGAAAAAAACCACTCCGGCCTCTCGAACCTGGCTTGATACCACTTGTTGGGAAAAGCGGCACGAAAATTAAAGAATGGGACACCAAGAATTTACGTGGTTCGGCCCCAATCCGGCCTACGTCCATCCCAGAGCAATTTTATTAAGAACGCTTAAGAAAATCACTCTCCCCGCCCAATACAATGGTCACACCACGCTCTTTCTCTTTCTCTCTCTCTGCCCAAAGCTCACGCACCCTCACACACACTTTCTCCTATAACATAAGCCACTATTTATAGAAAAAGATACAAAGAGAAGCCCTAAGAGAGACCCAGATAAACTTGAAGTGGAAAGCAAGTAGACTTCTACTCAAAGTCTACTTCTATTCCAAGTCTATCTTATGGGTGTGGACCCCAACAGTAACTTCAGCAAGAAACGAAGCCCGACAATTCTCTGGAAGTGACAATAGGAAAAAAAAGATCCGGCGAACAGCTTCGGGTCGTTCCGCGGAGTCAAAGATGAATATATTCAGATTAGCGGGTGACATGACCCATTTAGCCAGCGTCCTCATCTTGCTCCTTAAGATCCACACCATCAAATCTTGCGTTGGTACATTAGTTATATAAATTCATGCATTCATATTATTAGACCTGTACGTGTGTATAGTCGATATAACACAATCTCTGTGATTCTCGAATACATGACAATGTACATTTATAGATTTATACTGGTATTGTGTTTTTGTGCTGATACCCTTGCTATTAGTAAGGCTCCTAACTGGCGGGACAATGAAGTCTACCTCAATGACTTAGGGTGTGTTTGCACACCAAAATTTTACACTACTTAAAATTTTAACACAATAAAAAATTACAATATAATCTCTCTCTCCCATCAAATCATTACTTTTCACTATAATAAATATTAAAAATCATCTCTCTCTTCACTTTTTCACCAAATTCAATACTCTAAAATTTTAACCTCCCCAAAATTTTACAAACAAACACAGCCTTAGGAGTTAGGACATTGGAGGTAACTTGTGCGTTGAGTGGAAGAGTCGGCCAACAGAGTCGTTGATTTGGGATGTCTAGAAGCTTGCCATAGTTATAGTTGAGTAGTGTTGCAAATAACCGGTGTGGAGATCTGTTCAGCGCTTCATATATGGAGAACCCGATCTTGGAGATAACAGTGGGATCTTACCTTTTTTGAGCTAGGTCAAGCGGCTTGTGGCTTGATTTTTGAGATGAAAGCACATGATGATTGTGCTGAGCTTCCACTTCATTCACCATGGTAGATATTTTTCCCAGTAGAGCTGGTCTATGACATAGGAAGATCAAAAGGGTAAAGAACAGGCAATGGGCACCGAGAGGCAAGCTCTCATAATATTACAACATTGCTGTTCAGAATCTGACATATGCAACTTAATGGAGATGCATGGCTTGATCAAATTTAACCAAATACAGAGGCAAAAGACTTGCTAGTTTGATTAGGATTATTATAATGACCAGTGAGACTTGGCAGGGGCAAAAACATTCTCGACATGACTGAAATTTTCTGTAAGCCTATAAGCATTTACCCAACTTAGCCTTGAGAATTCTCACCATCGAGGGTTGACCAACTCTGTACAAGGCCAAGACCGAATTCAATCAGTTAAAACTCTTAGCTTTGCAAATCCTATCCATTCTGGTGTTGACACTGACTTGGGTTTGCCCAGGTATTGTTCATCTGGTACATAAATTAATAACATACCACTCAGACACAGACACAACGCCAACTTTAAGATATACTTCACGAGGATAATAAAGATACATGAACATAAATTGAAATATGGACTTGTAGTTAACAAACACATATCCCACATTGTGTCATGTGGTATATTCTGAGGGAAAAGGAATAGCTGGGATCTTTAGCTATAGTAAAACAAGCCTAAACTTAGGTATATGCTCAAATGGTTACTTTATGCTGTTTTCACATTCTTTCCCTGAGACATGTTTGGGTCTTGAAGTATTAGGTTGCAGGTTTTCCTTTTACAGGATTCTTTTCCATACTGGCCTTGCACTTAATTTTCCCTTTTCTATTAATCAAGATTGTAGTGGTAAAAAACAAAATATTCCACTTCCTAGAGTAGCTTTCTTATTGTCGAAATCTCTTAATTGTTTGGAGACACTGAAAAACATGATCCGATGACTCAACTTGATTAAGTTCAACTTAAAAGTAAAAGTCTATAGCTTGCAGATACTAATGTTGAAGACAATTCCTATGGTCAAGAGAAGGAAATCCTCTTGCCTTTGTAATGGTCCAAGTGAAGAAGCATTTTGCCTTTTGAAAGAGGAGAGATTATATTGTGTTTGTCTTATGTTGTAGGTTTGTTGTTATCTTATCAACATTTAAAAACACCCACTAGCTGTAGATGGCTAAAGGGCCTGCCAGAGTTATACGTGCACATATGTGAGAAATATGTTTTAGAAATGTTCTGGGATAAAGTCTACTGAGGGAAGAAATTAGTCACCGCGAATTCTTTAGGCTTCAGCTGAGATAACCACCAGAGGTTTTTCAAAGTGCCTCCTTGCCTTTCTCATGCTTTCATGCATAGAAAACGTTAAGTTGGTTTTATTGTAGGACTTAAAACTGTTTATGGCTTCACTCAACATCTTTACATTAGATTATGTTTGCTATTTCTAAACTCTTGAGGTAACTTCCTAGGTCTTTAAGTCGCTCATAATCCTAAAAGTTTCTTAAATCAATTCATTGCTAGATGATGCCTTCATTAGTACGTATGATGAATCTTCAACTTCGAGCAACACGACTCAGCATACTTTAGAATAATATCATACTCTGACCAGTGTTTTGTTAGCCAGATATGCAAACCCAGCTTTTCCGTAACATGTTGCCAGTTCTTCTAATGATGGCATGAATTAAGATTTTAATTCTCCCTATGAAGAATATTTGGGATTTCATCTGTACTAGCTCTTAGCAAGGTTCACATTAAAGATGGTCCTCTCAAATTGGTGGTGCTGTTTTCTGAAAATGCTTTTTGAGTTCTTGCTTGGTACCCTTAAATTTGTTACTACCACTCTTAAAATGTTAATGGGAAGATGAAGTACGGTCTTTCTGTTTTAAACAAAAGAATGGCATGGAAATACTCCCTGCCTAAATATATAAGATTTTTTTGGGGGGTTTTGCTGACCAACCCCCACCAATCACTGCTCACACTTATGGATTTCGGCCATTGCCACTCACCATCAACTGCCAGTTCCTGTTGTTGGAGGTCGCCTTTGGTCCCCTATTGACAATCGGATGGGTATTTGGATTCGATGTACCTTGATTCACTACTACCCTAGCAGTCTGCGGGCAGAATTTGTGTTCTAAGTATGGAATACCTGTTGGAGCTGGTGAGACCTTTACAGTTGAGCTTCTTGCTTTACAGCAATGAAAAATCTGACTTAGGTGGATCTTGCCATTCCCATTTGGCTCCCTCCCCATCTCGTTCTCTTGCATAGCATTGTTTAGCTTTATTGCCTATGTATGCTTCTTATTTAGGATCTTTTCATAAAAAATAACTATTGCATATTGGAACATGCTAGAGTTTTTGACCTTTGGTGTGCTTCGTGATATATAGGTAGTTCTTTGAAGATGCAAGAACTCTATGCTATTGTTTTTGTTACCCGGTACTTGGATGTTTTTACCAACTTTCTTTCCCTTTATAATACCATAATGAAGTTGATATTATTGGGGAGCTCGTTTTCAATTGTTTGGTACATGAGGCACAAGATTGTTCATAGGTCCTATGACAAAGACCAAGATACCTTCCGACATTATTTCCTTGTACTGCCTTGCTTACTTTTGGCCCTACTTATCAATGAGAAGTTCACCCTTAAGGAGGTCTGTTTGCTACGCTTATTCTTATCATTAATTGTTAAAAAATAGGCCATGTGCTAGTCATAATTTCAAGCTGCTTTATCGTCTTTATACCTTTTACAGAGATAATTGTGTCTCCTTTCTTTATCTCTCTCTCTCATATGCTTCAAAATATAATGGACCACGTCTTGTGGTCATTCTCTTTGTATTTAGAAGCTGTGGCCATACTTCCTCAGCTCATATTGTTACAGAGAACCAGAAATATTGACAACTTGACAGGACAATATATATTTCTACTTGGGTATGCTTGCTCTTTAACCAAATTTATAATGAAGTGTAGATATTTTGAATTCCTGGCCTATTCATTTTTTTTAAAAGCCCCATAGTGCATTTAGTCTTAAATTGGTAGCTTAATATGCTAGAACCATGTCAAACATCACTGCTGGTGAACCAATGGTTGACACTTGCATGTTTACCTTAGATTATATTTTTCGATGTACTTAATATCTGATGTGCTCCTTTTTAAACTGAAAATAGATTTTGTTTGTTTGGTCATGATTCCAAGTGAATTGGAATGATTGCTTCACTTAATTGCCTAAGATGCGTGTACCCTCCATTTTAAACGGCACTCTTTCTAAATTGAGAGCACTCTTTCTAAATTGAGATGCATCCCTTATTTTCTGACCATAAACTTTCCAAAATATCACCTGTGTATTTGGCTGTATAACACAATTCTCGATAACTGCAAAGTTTGATTGAAAAAGCCAGTTATATTTTACTAGAATATCCAAATAGACTAGGAGTAGAAATACTAATATATTCCATATGAATCTTCTGAACTGTAGATTTCATATCTGATTCTATGGTTTTCCTGAAGGATTGTGGATCTCATGCGATAATGATTTCTTGAGCTTACTAGCAAAGTTTAGGTATATTTTCTCTGGTACAAGGAAGTAAAGTGTTGTGTACAAAAGAAATGTGTCGTTGATGTAACTCTACAACAAATGGGTAACTCTCAAGCTTCTGTAGCCTTGGATTTTTACTATTAGATACACACCAAAAAAGTTGTGCTCACAATCAATTACTCCATCAAATGGTGTCTATCCTCAGGAAATGACATCAAATGATTTCCCTGAGAATCTATCACAGATGTCAATAGTGAGGGATTGTCTTTTAATGTCAAATAGTGAGGGATTGTCTTTTAATGTCATAGTGAGGGATTGTCTTTTATTTACTATTATAGTGACATTGTCTTTTAATGTCATTTCCCTGTCTTCTATCTTTTCCTCTCTTCCTGGGAATTAGTTGTCTCTTCTTATTAACCCGTAATGTTTGAATCCTGATACTAAAAAATTTAACTCATATGATCGCTATATGTGGTTAGAAAAAAAAATTGCTAATGTGACTTTTGTGCTTTCAACGGGGAATACACTTATTCAATATCTGCCTGTTTAATGCAGTGCTTATCGGGCATTCTACGTGATAAGCATTCTACGTTTTCAACTGGATTTATCGCTACTTCACTGAGCCACACTATGTTAATTGGATACGTATGACTCTCTCTCTCTTCCTCTCATTTTCTGTCTCTATCACATGCTTTTTTACAGCTACACAGAGAGATAAATGTAAACACCCAGCCCAAATAGTCTCAATTAATGTGTATGAATATATATGTGGCATATTTAATGAAGACTTGCATATCGGGGCTTCCTACAGTGTAGAAATGGAACTTTGAACAGTTAAACGTGACTCCATGGTTTCCCCTTTTCCGTCAGTTTTGCGTTTGGATTTTGGGGGGAGGTATGCAACATAGATGTTTTACAAGTTTCCAGTGAAATTACCGGCTATAGATTCTGCAGCGGGTGCTGTTTCTAGAAGCATTTCCCCGATCAGAGACTCTAGATATTCTACATCTTCACCAGTATATTAACATGATCTAACAGGTTTTTCTTTTGTCAATATCTATCGTCTAGAAATATAATTTTTTTTTTTTCCAATCTTTGTGCGCATGTGTTATTTAGGGACCATTCAGATTTATTTGATTCTGATAGACTATTCTTGTTTCTATTGCCTGCATGTTGCAGCTTGGATTTCGAGGCTTGTTCAAACATTGCTGTATGCTGATTTGTTCTATTATTACTTACATAGGTAAACTGGGCCTGCATTTCCAAACACACATTTTATGTTAGTAATTTGTGTATCATCTCAAGTCTTTCTATTTTTGTGAATTCTGAAATTTGGATTGTAGCTTGAAGAACAACAAGAAGCTTCATCTGCCAGCTTGAATTTATCCTCCCGCTTCTGTTGGGAAAAAACATTTCCTGAAGTGCGAAAGGGATACGCAACGGCTGCCCCACATCTTGCTCAGGGATATACCAATTTTTTAATCAAACCTTATGAGGACAAGCAAATGAGAAAAAAGAGGATTTCTTTCTGGTGACTACGTTATGCTTGCAATCATCGGCAAACAAGGAGCAACAACATTATGGAGGAACCAAACTTGGGACGTCAGTTTTTTTTTTTTTTTCCTGAATTTTATAGTAGCCTGAAAAAACGGTTTGAAGGACGAGGTTATCAAAACGGTATCGTATTTTTTAAAAGCTTTTTCTGCACGCAGATAACACATCATCTATTCTTTATGGTGAACCACGAGACGCAACATTGATTGATGGATGAAACCTACTGCCTTGACCTGAATATATAGTGATGGATGGTGTTTAGAGCAGGAGTGTTAGGTTTCCAAGGTAACAAAATTGCAAGCATTTCAATTGAAAATAGAGTTTGAAATTTCAAGAACTCCTACTTCCTTTAAAAACAAAAAAGCAAAAAAAAAAATCTGAAGGACCTTAGTCCCGAATAATATATAAGACGGTATAGTCGCAGCCTCTGGGTTTTGTTCAATAATCAGATGGAGCATTTTCCCGAGAAGATAAAGTCGGCATTTTCAGACAAAAAGGTCCTACTCCGTAACACTAAGAATGGGCAGGAAGATTAAAATTCAAAAGCAAAAAATTTCTTCAAGGTATAAGAACAAGTACGTAGAACCAACCCGGAAGTCTAGCACACAGCACGCGATCCCACACATAACCATTTCGACCAGCTCTTGCAAAACTTCCATTTCCCAACAATAAGTCCATCTCTTAATCCAGTAAAGAGTTCTACAACGACTGACGAATTGGGAAATTGACAAAACAAATAGAATAATGGGGTAAGTAAGAAATACCACACCTGCTTCCCCATCACCACTTCGTATTTACAGAACCAGGTTCAACCAGTCCGATGACAATTTGAGACGCAAGAAAGAAACACGATAACAATAAACATAAATCAGTGTCAGAGTGCTGCGGGGAAAGAAGGAAGTTACCATGACGCACATGAATCCCACCCCAGGAGTAGAGTTTCTTATGGTCCGTAATCAAAGTTCTTCATTAACACATCAACCAAGATAGAGAACCACATAAACATCTAGAGCGTGCAACTTATGTGAGTTCTATAAACAGGCACGCCCGTACACAGAGTAACTGGAGACCGGAATATCAAAATAAGTTTAGAGCATATTTTAGCACCCAAAGACAATAACCATTCATTAAAAGTCCAAAGTATCATCGGTACACAACACCTCAACTTAACTTCTCTAAATCCTTTAGATTCATTTCTAATTACAATATACTTCCGTAGATAAATAAAGCAAAACAAGAAACTTTGCAATTCACTAAAACTCTACTGCCCTTGGTTCCGCATGTCAGTCTAGCAGAATTTGAAGTTAAGGGCAGTTCCCACCTCCAGTTTGGTGAAGCATTGCGTCAATCTCATCACCATCCTCCATCTCAAGCTAAACCCAGGTGGTTAAAAGTTTTTGCATACAGCAACAAAGCAGTAAAAAAGGCAAGTCAGGTGCATTAACAGTGTGGGGTACTCAAACTAAACCATTGCCATTGACATAAATCTGAAGAACAATCAAGACTGAAGACTCTCAAATGCTAAATTATGAAAACTCATTTGGCAAGTTAGCTCAACCTTCTAATATCTTTGCTGGAACAGCAAAAAAGAGTATAATGCGGTGAACCAAGGTCCAAAATGACAGAAAAATGAGTTTAATACAGTTGAAATGGTTCGAAGACGATTATCAAGATGTAGAATTGCAGAAGGTCACTACCAAATTCAACACCTTCCCCAACATAACACTGTAGTCAAAGAATATGCCTAAACTTTGTATAATTAAAAAAAATAAAATCTACCTCATCTGGAGTCTGTTCCGCTCGCAGTCTGCGCCCATCAAACAAGAATGCAATAGAATTCAACTCTACAGACTGACGATCACAGTATGCAGTCATGAGTTTACGCAGCTGGGTGCTTCTTTTGATCCTGAAGAACACCTCATTACCATCCTACAACACATGAAAATGCTACAGATAATCATACCGGACAAGTGGAAAAGAATGCAGCACACTTTCAAGATGCATACATGTTTTTTTATTCTATTTTCTTCAAGGCAACTTAAACAACAAAACTACAATCCATGAGAAGTTTGCTTGAAATTCACTACAGTTAAATCGCAAAACTGGTAGCAAAATCTTAGTTCCAAGTAAGTCCAGATATAATTTTGACAATTTTTGTTTCATTAGGCTTCTGGGATCCTCGATCTAGATAACTGTTCTTCTGAAGTTAAATATACAGTTTTGGTATATAATTACACCAATTAAAAACTCAGTCAAGTAACTAGTCCCTTGAAAATAGAGTTAGGACATCTACAACATATTTCAAAAACGGTTTGGGTTTTCGGTTCTCACAAAGGGGTCAGGATTGACTGTAACCTATTTGCTCCGTTCAAGGCTCAGGCTTAAAGGCAAAGAAAACAAATGGAATAGCGCTCTCAAGTACACACAAAAGTAACTATCACAAATTATCACAGCAGAAACAGATCATTCTCAAGCAATGATGACCTGCATTTTCATTGCGACTTCAGTTGCGGAAAAAAAAGAACCCAAAAAATATGGTTTGGAGTTCACCTAAATGGTCACATAATGTAATTGTTCTAATATCCAAGCAAAGCAGCACAGAGTATCACTTTTTGTCTACCCCCTTTCACATGGTAAATGCAACTAGTCAAGTATAAGCGCATGGTACATTGAAAACAAAAACATAAAAAATTCCAAGTTCAAGCACGCCAAATGCACAATATTTATCATACCACCATGATAATATTACAGTTAATCCCATTGTATGAGATAACCCCAGAAAAATCAAAGTCCCAAAGACGCCTCCTTTCCTCAAAAGTGTTCCCTCAACCACATCATACACAAGGTGAGAATAGAAACCTAAATAACTTCACTAATCACATAAACCCATCATCAATCCAAACACCATCCCAACCAAAGAGACAGCAACAACTCAAAACAATTAACAACCAGAACTATTAGAGAATAGAAGCCCGGAAAATCATATATTATACGTTAATAAAAAAAATCAAGAATTTTCATCCACGGATCTACCTGGCCCTTGACTTTGAGGTTAATGTGCTGCTCCATGGGCTTCTTGTCCTCCTCTTGACCACCACTTCCACCACCCGCAGTACCAGGTGTTGAAGACATCTTCTCCCACGACACCCTTTAAATCCACAGAACTTTCTCTCTCCCTCTCCCCCAGTCTCTTTCCCCTTTGAATCTGCGTGTGATTTTAGGGTTTCCCTGCCAACTGAAATAGAAATCCCATCAGAAACAGAGGGCGAAAAGGAGTCCGAATCAACTCCAAAAGGAGCACGACTCCCTGGGCGTCACACACACGCTACCTTATGCGTTACTCCCACTCGCGGAATTCGTATTAGTTATTACGGGAATTTGTTGAAAACGCCGTGACTTTAATTTCGCGACGTGTCTTTTAAACAGAGCGAGTAAATTGGTTGGGTTTATTTGGCTTCTCTGCGCCCGGGGAAGCGAATAAACTGAAATTAAGAAAGATTTGGATTCCGGTGGGGGAGGAATCAAATAAAGAGAGGGCGGAGGAAAAGGTGATGTTGGAATGGACGGCTGTAATGTCGTAAGGGAGGAATCCGACGGTGTTGGCTAGATTCCTGAGGTAACTTTCTTTACTTTTAAATTTGTTTCTGTTGTAGGTTGTCATTGGCGAGTACGATGGTCGATGTGTACTTTTAATATTTTTAGAATCGTTTGGACTTTCGAGTCTTTTTTGTATTTGGGAATTGGGATTAGATTCTTCCTTATCCAGTTACAGTGGTCACTGCTTATAGAGTTATAATAGTAAGTGGTGGACCGCTCCGGCATTGAATTGTCGTGGCCATGTTGGACAAAGTTCCATCTGCCTGCTGTCTTTACGGTCGTCTCCATCAATAAACAGCTCATTTTTACGTTATTAGTTAGAATTATATTTCTTGATTTACCTCATACTTAAAGCTGCCAGTTCAGCTCCCATTATTTTTTCTAGATGAATTGGAGTATTATTTGTTTGAAATTTATCTATACATCAGATGAATATCACTTCGGACGACTTACCACTTAAAATTTCTCCTTATCAAAAAAAAAATAAAAATGCAAGTTCATTCTAGCTCCTGATATTTATATGTGCCATATATAATTTAGTACAGTTACAAATTGTAACTCGGCGATTGCTACAAATACATGAGAATGGATAATTAAGGTACAAATATAAATGTCACAAATTATGTATCAAACAAATGCTACTATAAAAGTTTTTTTTCTTTTTTTGTTCTTCTGTATCAAGAAAGGGGAATAAAGGCACGGGAATCGGGATAGTGTTGGGTTGGATGGATATAGATATTTACGTATCAAAGTCGTACTATTCTTCCCCGTATATCCACGTATATATGTGTGGAAAATTCCTTCCACTGTATATGCTAAATGACATCTACGGTCGTGGACCAAGATGTGCGATAAGCACCAAACACGTGGCTGCAGCAAAGATTTGAATATTAAAAATGTACGTACATGCTGATACTTACTAGGTACGTAGTGTGAGAAGAATCTCTGTGGGACTCATGAAAACTGTGCCATAAGAAACTCCAAGTTTCTCCTGCATTTGTTTTTGGGTAGTCTTTAGGTCCGTGAGCTCCTGTGCCCGTCTGATCGCGGCCACCTCCTCAAACTTCCGCTTTGCCACCTCCATCTCGCGGGTTGGTTTGGTTTGATGCAGATGATGCATGCATATCAGGAATATCATGTACTTCTCTAGCTCGTTGTACTACTGAGGTATCCACACGATCTGGTCGTACATCACTCCCATGCAGGGGAGCCTCGTCGTCATCGTGGTATATATTGAACATTTGCATAAATCCCATGAGATTCATTTTCTTGTTTCTCATCCTTTCTTGTCTTTAGAGCATCATATTCGTTTTCAATGGTAACCTTTGCACCACTTGCCAAGTACTACCATCCAAGTTAACATCCGAAACATAAAACACTGGGTCAGCTTGATATGCAATTATAAACGGATCAGTCATACCATTCTGAGTCCTAAGCTGTTTCTAATAGTACTCCTTTGTGTAAAAGTTAATTCCATTTACGAGACACCCCAGTGCACCGTCTAGCTTGTGAATCAGGACCAGACACTAACATGCATATAATTGATCATACACTTTGAGTGAATTCTGACTCTGCAAGTATTTGATCTGTTGAAAGCATTGCAAATGAAAAGCATTAAGCACTCACAAATTTTGACATTTCCTTACTTAATAAATCCTTACCCGTTTTTGAAATCACTTGGAAAATTCATTTTCATGCTTGCCAAGTATATATATGGTCTGGGTTTGTGCATTGCTTCTTGATCTCATCATCAAAGTGTATTCACTAAACATAAAAGGGGTAATGTCATAGTACCGTCCCTAATTATAAGCTAAAATCAATCTCGCCTCTTTAAGTTTTAAAACTGTGATTTGCGCCCTTTATGTTTGGAACATGATTAATTATCGCATTCCGTTTGATTTGAACGTTAAGTCCAAAAAATATGCAAAATAATTGAAATACCCTTATGAGACTAAATTTAAAAATTCAAGAAATAAATAGATTACTTAAATAAGTTTTCAATGTTTTTTATTTAATTTTTTTTTTTTTTTTTTATGAATTCTTTTAATATTTGTTGTAATCTTTTCTTAAAATACATACAAATAGATGTCAAAATAACTAATTAAGATACGAAAAGTAAAACAAGTAGATGTCACCATCACTAAAGAATGCAAATACATTTCATTGAAAAGAGGGAGTACTTTTCTTAGTCTAGCTAGGTACGTAGTCAATTTCTTTGCTAAATCTTTGCGAGTTAAGCAATGGCTTGTTGGGGCTTCTAATGGAAAGGAGACTCTGTGAACTGTGAAGACACCAAGAAGCCTCCACGTTCCTGCAAGTGTAGCCTCACCCCTGGTAGGTGAATCGTTAAGTGGGCCATAACATCAGAGAAGCTCCATGGAAACACCTCCTTAGTGCTCCTCTCTAGACGTTGCTCCAAAATGTCTAACTTCAATGACGTTTGAGAACATAGTTGTTTGAAATACACTCATTCGTTTACTTGAGTACATAGTATCTTCGCCTTCGCTTTGTATTATTGTCTCAATCCTGTAACTACACTTTATTTTCTTCAACCAATTATAATATGATGATTTCTGTACCATATATCTCTACCAGTCTTCTTAATTGGTTATATCTGCTTTTAACTTCAATCTTTATTTTGTTCCTGATTCTGTTTTACCAGATCTTCATACTTTTTTAGAAAAAAAAATTTCATTTTCTGTGTAATTTTTTCTCATTTATAGGTTTACAATTTTTTTTTAATTTGTTATTAGTACAATTGAAATTTAAGGGTGTTGTGTCGAGTCAATACATGTGATGTGGCACAGCGTTTTCTATTCAACAGTTAGTAGCAAGGCGTCGGAAGGACATGTTTGAGGGTTGGTATTTATCCCAATGACATTCATATATAATAAAAAATTTATATTAATGACCCAATTTTAGAAAAAGTTTAAACCAGAAGCACTTACATATATATGAATTTGATCATTTGATTAATTATCTTTGGTGATTATAGAGGAATAAATGCATTTTTCACTTGACAGAATTAATAGTTTTTATACTTTACACCTAAAATTATTCTTTTGTCATATTTCACCAATTAACTATAGTTTTAGACTCTTTGCTGTTTAAGAAAACTTATTTTTTTAATTTTAAAATTATTTCAAAAGGTAAAAATAACTTTTATCCAAATTAACAAAATAATTTGATAGCATTTTATATCCAAATTCTAATTGGGGATGCCCAACAACTGCAGATGTTCGTTCACAGGTGGCCTGGCCTGCGTGGGCAGGTTTTCAGCATTTACGTGGGGTGTCTGTTATCAAATGCACAACAACCAAAGTAAAAACATGTTTTTTGTTTTCTGTTGTTTGGTGACAGAATGCAAAAACGGGTATTGAGGAAACTAGAATCAAATGTGAATGGTCTTAGGATTAAACTATTAGCGTAAAATGCGTCGACAATTAATCTATTAAACTAATATATACCGATGGGTAGCAGTTTCGGATGATGTAGGAGGACCCATAACTCTTTAGCCTGGTAAGACGTGCAAGGCAGCCCAAGCCTGCCTCAAGGTTTGTGATGTCAAGCCCATCCTGCGTGACGATGATTCGGTTTTTGACATGATCTCATCCGCCAAAAAGAATAGTTGAGAACATTTTAAGGAAGGTTCCTACCTTTCAAGGTTGTATCTTCTGCCCATAGTTTTTGGACTTTCAGACGAACAGCTTGACAACCATCACTGCAGCAATACAGTTTTTTTCTAATGTTGTTAGGAAAAAAAAAAGTCATCTCATGATGTCTACGGATAAATATATGCATTAATTGTCAGGAAACCACCTCTGAACTCACAAATATTGCCCGAAATTCTATAAGAACTTACCCTTCCAAAGCCATGGAACAAGGAAATAAATGGTGCTTTGGTGATAATGTAGTCATTTTAACAGGTCATTGAGTATTGCTATCAGAGAATATAATTGAAATAATAAAATTTATTTTTTATTATAGCTTAAGTGTTTTAGATAAAAGTAGATTCATATGGTATCAAAATTAATTAAGGTCTTGAGTTTGAGATCTTACTTTGTACTTCACCTCAATTTCAATTAATTGTTGAATCTACTAATTAAGATGGAGTGTTAGAGAATATAGTTTAAATAATAAATTATATTTATACGTAAATTCATACTACTTCAAAATAATAAATTCTCCCCTTAAAGTGAGGATGGTAATTAGGGACAAAACTAGAATTAAAACCTCACACTTTTTGCAATTTTCACTCAAAATTATCAAAACTTAACACATGCACCATAAACTACCACTATATTTACACTTTGTATTATGAATTAAAATTTCATGTTAAAATAAATGAAAAATCACATGTCATCATCTTAATAGTCAAATAATCTCATAGTTGAAATAAATTGAAAAAAAAAATATCGTGTATCATGATAATCTTAAAGGGCAAAATATAACAATATGAAGTGCCAAAGTATTGTAGTTTAGTGTGAAAATAGTCAAGTTTAGTAGTTTGAGGTGCAAATTAATGTAAAAAGTATGGTAATTAGTCTCTAATTTCTAGCTATATCTATACAAAAATTATTTATGTTTTTTTTGTAGGTATAATATATAAAAATGATATTATTTTTTTCTATATCTTCATTCATTCCTATCTTCCATATACAAAAAATAATGTAACAATATGGAGTTGTTGCATGATTTCAGAAACCACCCGAAACGATTCGATGTGGTTGGTTATGGAGGAGGATAGGAATGAAATATGAATGAAGAAGTAGTCAATAGCGTGCGGGTAATTAGGACGTAGAGGAAATGATGGCTCACAAGTTCTCACACACCTTGATGGCCAGTCTACTTCATCACGTTTCTTAGGAGCTACTTGACGTTCGTCCAAACAGTATTATATATATATGTATAGGTGCGCGGCCAACACCAACAAATAAAGCTGAAGCAGCAGTAGTACTTGGGGCGCTGGCCAGCAAATGGGTCTTTTAGTACCAGGTTTCTCAGTATTGCTCCTACTTTCTTGGGTGCTGGCAAGCGAAGGCGGAGACATTAGCTTCTATCGTAACTATAAAGTTGCATGGGGTGCTAATAATGTCTTATCTCTAGATCAAGGAAGAGAGATTCAGCTCTCAATGGATGCTTCTTCGGGTTATCATCCTCTCCCTCTTGTTCTTTTTCTTCGATGATCTCTCCCTAACTATATATGTAGTAATTAGAATTTTTTTTAAACCATATTGTTTTCTCCTATCTATTATTTTGTAGAAAGATCTTATAATTCTCTCTCCCCAGAAAAAGAAAATGCTTTAATTTGTATTTAAGTAATTTGCTTCCTTAAATCGTGTTAGCATGTATCTATATGTGTATAACATGCTTATTTCCTTTACCTTATAAAGTCATACATGAGGTCTCATAGATTAAGGTTTTTTACTCCAATCAAGAATCCAATGAATGAGATATCAAGGTATTCATTTCGGGAGTGATTTATGTGAGAATGGTTATGGTAACCTGTCAAGGCGGGTAAATTAGTTTGCACGTAACTAAAGAATATGTTATTGCCTATTCTTTCGAGAGTTGTTATAGATAGCTTGAGGTTATAAATAAAGTATCACATGATTATTACAACCTTGAGTTGACTAGGAGTCATACACCTAAAAACTAGCTCCTCGAAGATGGCAGAAATTTATTGCAATTGATTGACTATCTCATGATTCTAATATAACATGATCTATATTTGCACTTGAGTGATGCTACTAGTTGGCGAGCTCTTGTTCGTGTTTTCCAAAACATTAATTATGATAATGATTCACGATACTTAGAGCAATAATTTTCCCCTTATCATAGAACAATTTGTCAATTTGACCAACTATCCGAATAAGAATATTTTTTCCTTATTAGTTATAATTTTTCAAGATCAGTACTCGTACTTATTTCTCTAAAATGCATCGCTGGGCCAAGCAAGATGTGGGTCTGGATAAAGTACCAATGGAGTAGTCAATTGCTTAAGTATATATACATCAGTATGATGTTCGTCCTGATTGATTCAAGCTGTGATAAATGAACTGCAGCTAACTTCCCAGGGTAATAATCACGATGAGCTAGACTTCGAGTTCTTGGGCAACAGAGAAGGGAGGCCGTACACATTACAAACAAACGTGTTCGCTAATGGTGAAGGAAATAGGGAGCAGAGAACCCTTCTTTGGTTTGATCCCACGGCAGATTTTCACACTTACCGGATTCTGTGGAACCGGCACCAAATTGTGTAGGAATAATAATTATTCTTTTTTCTTCGTCTGCATGTAATTTGTCTGTCTCTAAGCTATATATCTCTACATTTGGGTGTTACAGATTCTACGTGGATCGCACGCCTATCAGAGTATTTATCTCTATGGCTTGTTGGGGCTTCTAATGGAAAGGAGACTCTGTGAACTGTGAAGACACCAAGAAGCCTCCACGTTCCTGCAAGTGTAGCCTCACCCCTGGTAGGTGAATCGTTAAGTGGGCCATAACATCAGAGAAGCTCCATGGAAACACCTCCTTAGTGCTCCTCTCTAGACGTTGCTCCAAAATGTCTAACTTCAATGACGTTTGAGAACATAGTTGTTTGAAATACACTCATTCGTTTACTTGAGTACATAGTATCTTCGCCTTCGCTTTGTATTATTGTCTCAATCCTGTAACTACACTTTATTTTCTTCAACCAATTATAATATGATGATTTCTGTACCATATATCTCTACCAGTCTTCTTAATTGGTTATATCTGCTTTTAACTTCAATCTTTATTTTGTTCCTGATTCTGTTTTACCAGATCTTCATACGTTTTTAGAAAAAAAATTTTCATTTTCTGTGTAATTTTTTCTCATTTATAGGTTTACAATTTTTTTTTAATTTGTTATTAGTACAATTGAAATTTAAGGGTGTTGTGTCGAGTCAATACATGTGATGTGGCACAGCGTTTTCTATTCAACAGTTAGTAGCAAGGCGTCGGAAGGACATGTTTGAGGGTTGGTATTTATCCCAATGACATTCATATATAATAAAAAATTTATATTAATGACCCAATTTTAGAAAAAGTTTAAACCAGAAGCACTTACATATATATGAATTTGATCATTTGATTAATTATCTTTGGTGATTATAGAGGAATAAATGCATTTTTCACTTGACAGAATTAATAGTTTTTATACTTTACACCTAAAATTATTCTTTTGTCATATTTCACCAATTAACTATAGTTTTAGACTCTTTGCTGTTTAAGAAAACTTATTTTTTGAATTTTAAAATTATTTCAAAAGGTAAAAATAACTTTTTATCCAAATTAACAAAATAATTTGATAGCATTTTATATCCAAATTCTAATTGGGGATGCCCAACAACTGCAGATGTTCGTTCACAGGTGGCCTGGCCTGCGTGGGCAGGTTTTCAGCATTTACGTGGGGTGTCTGTTATCAAATGCACAACAACCAAAGTAAAAACATGTTTTTTGTTTTCTGTTGTTTGGTGACAGAATGCAAAAACGGGTATTGAGGAAACTAGAATCAAATGTGAATGGTCTTAGGATTAAACTATTAGCGTAAAATGCGTCGACAATTAATCTATTAAACTAATATATACCGATGGGTAGCAGTTTCGGATGATGTAGGAGGACCCATAACTCTTTAGCCTGGAAAGACGTGCAAGGCAGCCCAAGCCTGCCTCAAGGTTTGTGATGTCAAGCCCATCCTGCGTGACGATGATTCGACTAATCAGAAACACTTTTCTAGATCTCATCCGCCAAAAAGATAGTTGAGAACATTTTAAGAAGGTTCCTACTTTCAAGGTTGTATTTCTGCCCAAGTTTTTGGACTTTCAGACGAACAGCTTGAAACCTCACGCAGCAATACAGATGTTGTTAGGAAAAAAAAGTCATCTCATGCTGTTACGGATAAATATATGAATTGTCAGGAAACCACCTCTGAATCACAAATATTGCCCGAAATTTAAAGATACCCTTCAAAGCCATGGAAAAGAAATAAGGTGCTTTGGTGATAATGTGTCATTTTACAGGTCATTGAGTATTGCTATCAGAGAATATAATTGAATAATAATTTATTTTTTATATGCTTAAGTGTTTTAGATAAAAGTAGATTCATATGGTATCAAAATTAATTAAGGTCTTGAGTTTGAGATCTTACTTTGTACTTCACCTCAATTTCAATTAATTGTTGAATCTACTAATTAAGATGGAGTGTTAGAGAATATAGTTTAAATAATAAATTATATTTATACGTAAATTCATACTACTTCAAAATAATAAATTCTCCCCTTAAAGTGAGGATGGTAATTAGGGACAAAACTAGAATTAAAACCTCACACTTTTTGCAATTTTCACTCAAAATTATCAAAACTTAACACATGCACCATAAACTACCACTATATTTACACTTTGTATTATGAATTAAAATTTCATGTAAAATAATGAAAATCACATGTCTCATCTTAATAGTCAAATAATTCATAGTTGAAATAAATTGAAAAAAAAATATCGTGTATCATGATAATCTTAAAGGGCAAAATATAACAATATGAAGTGCCAAAGTATTGTAGTTTAGTGTGAAAATAGTCAAGTTTAGTAGTTTGAGGTGCAAATTAATGTAAAAAGTATGGTAATTAGTCTCTAATTTCTAGCTATATCTATACAAAAATTATTTATGTTTTTTTTGTAGGTATAATATATAAAAATGATATTATTTTTTTCTATATCTTCATTCATTCCTATCTTCCATATACAAAAAATAATGTAACAATATGGAGTTGTTGCATGATTTCAGAAACCACCCGAAACGATTCGATGTGGTTGGTTATGGAGGAGGATAGGAATGAAATATGAATGAAGAAGTAGTCAATAGCGTGCGGGTAATTAGGACGTAGAGGAAATGATGGCTCACAAGTACTCACACACCTTGATGGCCAGTCTACTTCATCACGTTTCTTAGGAGCTACTTGACGTTCGTCCAAACAGTATTATATATATATGTATAGGTGCGCGGCCAACACCAACAAATAAAGCTGAAGCAGCAGTAGTACTTGGGGCGCTGGCCAGCAAATGGGTCTTTTAGTACCAGGTTTCTCAGTATTGCTCCTACTTTCTTGGGTGCTGGCAAGCGAAGGCGGAGACATTAGCTTCTATCGTAACTATAAAGTTGCATGGGGTGCTAATAATGTCTTATCTCTAGATCAAGGAAGAGAGATTCAGCTCTCAATGGATGCTTCTTCGGGTTATCATCCTCTCCCTCTTGTTCTTTTTCTTCGATGATCTCTCCCTAACTATATATGTAGTAATTAGAATTTTTTTTTAAACCATATTGTTTTCTCCTATCTATTATTTTGTAGAAAGATCTTATAATTCTCTCTCCCCAGAAAAAGAAAATGCTTTAATTTGTATTTAAGTAATTTGCTTCCTTAAATCGTGTTAGCATGTATCTATATATGTATAACATGCTTATTTCCTTTACCTTATAAAGTCATACATGAGGTCTCATAGATTAAGGTTTTTTACTCCAATCAAGAATCCAATGAATGAGATATCAAGGTATTCATTTCGGGAGTGATTTATGTGAGAATGGTTATGGTAACCTGTCAAGGATCTAAAATCATGAGATGAGAGTGATGGACTCTTGTGTCAATCAATTAAAATCAATATTATTATTTTTTAATAAATTCGTGCTAGAGTTATGCACGTGTAATTTTCTTTTCCCTAAAGAATATGTTATTGCCTATTCTTTCGAGAGTTGTTAGGATAGCTTTTTAATATATAGCTTGAGGTTATAAATAAAAGTATCACATGATTATTACCCTCAGCCTTGAGTTGACTAGGAGTCATGGTTTTCCTCGAATTAAATTAACCTAAAAAGGCCTAGCTAAGATCCTCGAAGTATCCTACAAATTTACTATCATAGGCAGAAATTTATTAAAAGAAAATAGCATTAATTTTAATTGATTGACTGCAAGATCTCATGATTCTAGGTCCCTGACATAACCCTTTTCATGATCTATATCTGCACACACACACGCACACACGCGCACGCACACGTGCACACACACACGCACACGCACACTTTGAGTGCATGCATCACTAGACTAGTTGGCGAGCTCTTGTAACCTTTACACGTGTTTTCAATGTTGAAAGATCAAAACTAATGGTGAATATATATGTTAATTAGGTGATAATGATTCACGATACGATAAAAATGGATATATTTAGAGCAACTTGACAGAAAAGGTTTGATTTTCCCCTTATCATAGAACCAATTCGAATGTCAATTTGACCTAAGTAGTACTACTGCTGTTCCGAATAAGAATATCACACTTTTTCCAGAGAATTTTGTGTGGTATCGAAACAATATTAGTTACTCTAACCGTGCTTTTAATTTCAAGTGATCAGTTACAAATTACTCGTACTGGGTCTTATTTCTCTAATTCTGTGATCATCTTTTTGCATCTTGTAGGGGCTGGTTTCGCATCCAAGCTAAGCTATGGCTCTGGATCCTTTAGTCTGAGGATAAAGCTACCTGATAGGGATTCTGCTGGAGTAGTCACTGCTTTCTATGTGAATCCCAAGCCCTAATTTCTTTCCCTATAAGTTTTTTTATACACATATATATAGCTCTAGATCATGTGCGTATGTAAATATAAAATGTTCGAATCTTTTTCCTTAATATCGGCAAAGAGAGGAGATTGATTCAAGCTGTGATAAATGTATGTACTGCAGCTAACTTCCCAGGGTAATAATCACGATGAGCTAGACTTCGAGTTCTTGGGCAACAGAGAAGGGAGGCCGTACACATTACAAACAAACGTGTTCGCTAATGGTGAAGGAAATAGGGAGCAGAGAACCCTTCTTTGGTTTGATCCCACGGCAGATTTTCACACTTACCGGATTCTGTGGAACCGGCACCAAATTGTGTAGGAATAATAATTATTTTCTTTTTTCTTCGTCTGCATGTAATTTGTCTGTCTCTAAGCTATATATCTCTACATTTGGGTGTTACAGATTCTACGTGGATCGCACGCCTATCAGAGTATTCAAGAACAAACAGAGCATCGGAGTCGCCTACCCCTCACGACCACTGCAAATCGAAGCCAGCTTGTGGGATGGTGATAGCTGGGCAACCGATGGCGGCCAAACGAAAACTAACTGGAGTTATGCACCCTTTAAAGCGTACTTTAAGGGATTTCATATCTCTGGCTGTGGAGTTCAGAACCCTGCAGACATCAAACGATGTGATGCTTCCTCGTTGTGGTGGAATAAGGAGAAGTACTGGAATCTGGATTCTAGCGAGAGAAGCGCATACGAGACTGTGAGAAAGAAGTACATGAACTATGACTATTGTGCTGATAGGCACAGATACCCTACTACTCCCCCGGAGTGCAGTCAGCAATATTGAAGAACGAACCTGTATACAGGAGAATGTGAGAAAATAAAGTTGTACAAAATACATTCAATAAGGATGAGAGGCATGACTTAATTATCCCCAAAATGCTAGAGAAACAGAGGGATATATAGTTCTTAACAGTGTATTATAGGTTGCATTCCAAGAAGTAATAAATACACAGATTATAATAAAACTCTTTTTATAAATTTTTCTGTTTTGTCTCTTATTTTTGGGCATAATAATTAAGGAAAATGACATTTATGTGGTGACAAATATTCGCTAACAGTTTCCAATATCTTTCACATGACAATAGTGAGGATTAATTAACTAAAGATATACACATTAATGACATTTCTTCCATTGAAAAAGGTTAATTTCTCAAGAAAATTTTAAGGAATAAGTCACATTTTTTTTTTTTGGTGACAAGGAGAAACATAATCCAAAAAGCCCACCAAAGTGGAACTCACTGTTTAAAAAATCCATGGTCAGTATAACCCTAAGTCGTACAAGCCAAGTAAATCCAATTTTGCTATCAAGATGACCCTAAAGAACTGTTTACACTTGAAGAATTCGAATATGAGAATTCAGGAAAAGCACACCCTTAGGCCTCAAGTTATGACCACCCAGATCAGCCCCTTGGAGTTAGCAGCTGGTCACATTCATCAAAGAAAAAAATGAATGGTTCAATTTCAATCAAAATAAACATCATGCCCTCAATGAAAGTCTGGCAAGGCAACTCAGAGGAAAAGAACAAGAAAAGATGGGTCATGGGTGAAATCAAGCCCGGAACGACATAGGTGGGTTGTCCATAACGCCTACTATTAATTCTATAAGAGTCCAAGCCCAGAACGGCATTACTGGAGCAAACCAACACCGTCCCATTCTTGCTGCTTTGACCCGGTTCCGGAGCTTCCCGTGTTGCTCTCATGGCGGACTCTCTGTAGCTCGAGCTCACTGACGCAGAGTCCGCAATCAAAACCCTCCCAATGGCCCGTCTTCCAAGATGGACTCTCCCGCTCTTTCTTGTACTTCTCTTCCAGCTGCTCTTCTCCTCCGGATCGGTCTTACGAGAATCAGATGAAGAAGAATTCTCGGAGGAGTTGCTGCTGAGACCCTTGCCTGATCGGAAGGTATTAGCGCATTTCCATTTCGAGAGCAGAGCTCCGCCTTCTCTCGCCGACTCCTATGGCCGCCACCACCACCTCTTCCCCAAAGCCATTGCTCAGCTGGTATGTTTGCGATCCATATCTGTAGTTCTCAGTTTGGTTTCAGGCAAAATTTTGAGGATGGAACATAAGAGAAACGGTGTTGTAGTTTTCGATCTTTTGCTTTTGATTTTCTAAAGTCCAACTTACTTAGTTTCTTCAGGTGGTATAACAATATTGATCTACGATATCTTATTGGACAAAAGTAGTAAAATTATTGATGCCTGTGGGTGCTAAACATAAGAAAAAGTAAGAATGGGTGTCTGTGTTCTAGGGTAATATCTTCCTTTCCTCCCTCCAAGCATTGGGGAATTTCGAAGTGACAACAATCTCCCCCTTCTATCAATTGAATTAGGCAAGTAAGAAGAGCCTTTGGATGGGTAGAAACAACGACTTAATTCATTCTGAGGGACTAATATTCTGAACCTGAACTTGACTTAAGCTCTTTGCTAATTAACTCCATCTCCTAGCAAATGTGATCACATGCTGCTCAGAGAAAAGAGAAAAAAAAGAAAGAAAAGAAGACCGGTTATATGCTGTTTTCAAATTGAAGTTTAGACAAAGTCTCTGAGCACTGGTCACGTATTATCAAGTTAAGACCCTTAAGTTGCGACTAAGAATGAGGTTGCATTAAATACTTTCTTGCTTTATTAGATTCATTCCATCTATAGGCCACCCACTACGGGTCTGTTATGCCAAAAGAGAGAGGACCATGAGGCCTCTCTCTCTGTGTCTCTCCTCCCTCCCCCCCCTCCTCCCCCAAAAAAAGAGAGGAAAATTTAGGGAGAAAAGAAGAAGCTTAACCTGAAATTAAGGTGAATCTTCATAGCATTTTGAAAATACTAAAATAACCTATCCAATGGCATTGCTTGGACAGGTTCAGAAATTTCGAGTCAAGGAAATGGAATTGTCTTTTACACAAGGTCGATGGAATTATGAAAGGTGGGGTGGATTTGACCCTATCTCAAGCAAGAATGCGAAGCCTCCTGGAGTGGAGTTGTGGGCTGTCTTTGATGTCCCTCAAAATCAGGTAGATGTTTACTGGAAGAATTTAACCCACAGTCTTTCAGGTCTTTTCTGTGCGTCAATCAACTTCCTAGAATCTTCTACCACTTATTCGGCTCCTCAATGGAGCTTCCACCCATCTTCAGGAAGTCTGAGGTATGGCACATTGCCCCGCGAAGCTGTTTGCACAGAGAACCTAACTCCCTGGTTGAAGCTCCTTCCATGTCGCGACAAAGCTGGGCTTTCAACCTTAATGGACAGACCTTCTATTTATAAGGGATTTTACCATTCTCAGCGATTACACTTGACCTCAGGAGGGTTGGAATCAGGAATTATATTAGGACAGACACTTACAGTTGTTCTTCAGCCTACAAGTCAGAGGGCCAGTGGTACTTCCAGTGGAGCCAACTTACAACCAAGCTGGTCTTTGAGTTCAGTTTTTGGGAGGAAAGTCACCACAAGATGTGTTCTTGCCAAGTCTAGTAATGTTTATCTTCAACTAGAGAGAGGTCTAGTCACTGAATTGGAGAATCTACAGAAGGAAAATCCTATATCTGGCGCTGTTTTTATGGACTCTGAAGAGTTGAGGAGCAACCCTGGCTTTGAATTGTCTGTTAAACCTGATTGGGCGTTTAAAGAAGTGAATAGCTTGCATAGCAAGGGTTTATCTGTTCTTTACGAGTATTCAATGGCAAAGTACAATGACTCTGAGCCTTTCGATTTAACCCTTACATGGAAGTCTCCTGTAGTTTGGTCATGTCCACAAGCACCATTGCATGCCAGTAGGTTCTTAATGGGTAGCGGGAATGAAAGGGGTGCTATTGCAATATCCTTAATATCCACAGGATTGAAGGAGAACTTCATGGGTGCTAATTTTGTTGAAGACAGATCTAAGTTGGAAGTTGACATTTTCCAAGTTGTGCCTTGGTATATTAAAGTTTATTTCCATACTCTACGAGTTTTTGTCGATGGAAAACCTCAGGCACTCGCTGATGTTGTAGAGAAGATGCGTGTTTCGCCTTCCGAAGACAAGGTATCACCGGGCGTAATGGAGCTCCTCCTAAAATTTCCTTGTGATGTGGAATCAGCCACCTTAACTTTAGAGTTTGATAAGGTATGAATCCCCTATGATCTAGCAATTGCTCAATATTTTTTTGTTTTACTAAACATTTTCATTTGGAACTTTGTGCTTCAATTTGGATATGAGCATGTTATGTTAACATGGAAGATTTCTCTTAAGTTTATTAGCCATGCCTACATGGCAAGTTATAATATCATACACTACACTAATTGCGTAGCGTAACATGTTAAATCATTTAGTTTGTATGTAATATAATCGTCGATATTCTTGTTTACTACTGTATAATGCCTCTACAGGGATTCTTGCACATTGATGAATATCCTCCAGATGCTAATCAAGGATTTGATATTCCATCTGCTGTAATAAGCTTTCCTTACTTCCATGAGAGCGTGTATTATCTTCAAGATAACTCTTTGAACAAGGCACCCATGTTGTCTAAATTTCAGGTATAATATTCTTTAATGTAATTAGTAAAAGTTGTGTGTTGGGTCTCTTCGACTCATCTGACGGACTGTCTCAATTTGTGGCACAGGACAAGAGTCCTGTTCGATCTTACACAGAAGTATTACTTGTACCCTTGACAACCCCTGATTTTAGCATGCCTTACAATGTTATCACCATTACATGCACGGTATTTGCATTATATTTTGGATCTTTACTCAACGTGCTTCGAAGACGTGTTGGTGAGGAGGAAAGATTTCTAAAAAACAAAGGTAATCTATCTCTAGGTGTAGGTTATTTTTGAGTCATTTGTGATAATTCAAGTTTTTTAACTATTAGTAAGCAGCTTTTTTAACTATTAGTAAGCAGCCACTTCTCATGATTTAGTTCACATTGCTGATCGTAATAATAGTCATACTTGTGTTGTTTTTGTAAACCATCCAAGTCCATATTTGTTAGTTTAGATGCAACTATTTAAAGGAAATATTTATAGTTGGAGTAATTACGAATTATGTCAGAACTTCTGAGTGTTTTCTGTATCTACTTGTGCTGGTTATGGTGTAGGTCATGTCCACAATCGTCATCTTGAATGTTTTCATGGAAGTTGGTAGGTACCAAAGACGTGATCATGTCCTGTGTCTGTGAAGGAAAAGAATACAAAACATAGTGATTGGTTACCAAAGATAAAAGAAGAGATCCTATTTACTGCAATTAATGTTGCAACACATTGCAGTAGAAACTTTTCGTGTTGTACTTCTGTTATCAAGATGTTTTGTCAGCTAATTTATTTTGAAACACATTGTGTACAGCCTTTGTACACTATTCAGATAATTTATAGAGATGTTTGTTTAGAAAGACAGAAAACAAGCATGTTTATTCTGTTGTCTTTGCGACTAAACATACTTTCTTGCAAAAATGAGAGGCAAAAATAGCAACAAAAAAATTCAGCTCGAATTTTGAACGGCCACAGTTATCAGTGAATTGTCCAAAACCTTATTGTTAATGCCTGGGACAATCTAATGCTACCCCAATCGTTGTCAAGCATGTCACCAAAACAATTTCGCAAGAGCTGTTTTGTGGGGTTCTACTCTTTGCAACACATTAGGTATCCGAAGATCAATTTTATCACGGAACAACCTAAGTTTCTTGTTTTGTCCTTAATGTCCTGTTGGCTAGCTATAGGTGACCTTATGCTTGTGATTTACATGTTTATCGGAGGCAGATTACTGCCTATTTCCTGATGCAACCAAATATCCAATAAATGTACGAAGTTGAACTAATGAAGCTTCTATGTAAATGTAGACCTAAAGAAAATAGAAAACTTGCTTAACCTAATAGTTCAGCATTTACCATATGAGACTCCATTAAGTGGTGCCAAATGTGAGCTCATTTAGTATCTTTTTTTCTTTGTTATGTTTTAAAGAAAGATAAGGTTAAAATGACATGGGCTCGAGCACCTTGAAAACTCAACTTCCTTTTCCACTTTACATTGTCGAAGTCATCTATGTCAAGTTAATCATACTTGTTATCTATGAAAGGAAGATGTAAATCATCTTTTGTATACATTCTACGGTTTAAGTCTCTTGTTGCTTCCCATCTTCTAATGTCTGCTTTTCATTATTCTGCTTGCAGCTGCCAAAAGAGGAGGTCGGCTTCCTCAGCTGCTGTCCAAGTTGTATGCCAAGCTTAGAGGAAAAGAATGGGAATCCAGCCCTTCATCCTCAGTTTTATCATCATTAGTCAATACAAAACTTATACTGAAAGTCATTTTAGTGGCTGGGATTGCCATTGTTTGGCAATTCTATTCCAAATAACACAATTGGTAAGCAAACTACATCTTTAATATACAACACGTACCAAGCAATTTACCGTGCAATATAGTCCTTTAAAATCAAAATCCAACACTGTAGTTTTTAAGGGTGGGGTACACATGCTGGTTAGATATGGTTTTGAATGAATTAGTCTTTGTCGGTCTCCTTGAAGAACTTTCTGACTTATTTAGATATTCAATATCGTCATCTTTCACTTTCCTTTCCTTGGTACTCACAATCCTATCAGAGAAGTTTGAAACCATGACTTCATCTGAGGCCAACCAAACTTGCCTACGCTGTACTGTTAATCTCTCCTGCATCCTTACTTGCATTCCATGTCCCATTTGATGAATTTATGATATGGATAATTGTTTTTTTCTGTTCTTTTGGATGAATGGGTAGTGTTTTTTCCTTTATCAGAAAGCAGTGACAGCCCCCCCCCCCCCCCCCAAAAAAAAAATACAAGAGACGACAGGACGAGTCTTAGAAACAACAGGAGCAAAGTATGAAACTAAAAGGTACCAGAAATCTCGTGTCGGAGTGTCAGGGATGTCCTCCGAAGTTGGTAATTGCGCCTGAAGATTTGATGAGCTGCACAGCATGATTCTGAGCGTAAAATGGACTCACTTGCATTTGTGGTATTTCTCTCCCTCCCGTCTCCATAAATTCAAGCTTCTCTAGCAAGTTTTGCAACTGAAGGCAATTTATTGCCTGTAAATCCAGCCATCGCCCGGGTCATTTCACTCGGCCAATTGACAGCCCCATCTGTTCTGTTTGCTGAGCTGATCCGTGGTACGAATTCTCTTTCAAGTAGCAAAAACAATAGTGCAAGTGGTCTCCGAGACTTCTTCAATTCCACAATGTATAAGTTATTTCATTTCTTCAATCAACCCCCCCAAAAAGCCCCGAAGTATAAATTTAGTGCTACTTATAATTCTCGAGGCAGCTGTTCTCATTTTGAGTCGAAGCCTCTTCTGAGTTGCTTTTAAAGACATGGTCAAATGTGGTTACTGCAGATGATTTCATGCCATTTCCCCAAAGGTAGCTGTCGAAGCATTCTATTCTCATCTAGTATCATTTACAGGTTGTCCTTTGGTAACTGTAGCTCAAAAGGTAAAGGACGAAAAAACTGTCCAGGGTAAAAGAGCAAAAAAAGAGGCCTTACTCTAATGAATAAAATTGTCAATTTAAAAGGGACCAAAAAGACTTTGTGAACTTTAAGCCGAACGTCTTGAGTTTAAACCACCACGAGGTGCTTTCTTTTAAGTGACACCTCTCTCTTGTCGGTTTTGGAAAATGTCCTGAGGCTTCCATTCGTCATAATGTGCTCTCCACTTATTCCAAGATCCATTCTATGAGAAGCACAAGACTGGTGTGCGATGAGACGGAAGCCAAAAATCATAAATGCAAACATGTGGTCATTTTCAGTGATCAGCCTCGTCGGATTCCGAACACAGAAATTTCCTTGTTCACCTCCTTTCTCCTCTCCCTCGCTTCCCGCTCCTTTTGCTTGTCGACTTCTCTCTAGTCTTCTATTTTCGTTGGTAAATCCCTTAGTCGTATGAGGTTCCAGGATAACTGCAAATATGAAAGAGGCTAGAGGGAAGGATGTATACCCTGAGGCTGCTGAGGATCTTAATGTAAGTGTTCATTTTGCCTGTGATTCGGAAACATATGCAGCTTCAAGTTGACGTGATCCCTGATGTTACAGCCCCTAGTGCTGGATTATAGAAAATTTTGGAGCAATAAGTTCAGCGAGGTCCTATAATAGACTAATAATCTCCCAGATCAATATTTATACCCAGTTGAGAATCTAAATAATCGTTCCACTCTGTCTGTGGTATAACAATACGTTCATCTTTGTTGACAAAAAACCCAGTTCTAATTCACCTCTTGTGCTGGAATAAGATTTTTAGATGAACCAACCCAAGGAGTGGGTTTATGACTTGTACCTTGAGATTAGAGCTTTACAGTTGCACCCATCTGTGGATTTAAAAGATTGTCCCATTCCCTCCGGGTTATAGCAACAAGTTCAGCTTCTGTCGAGAAAATCCATCCCTAACTTGTATTCTCTCCTTTGAGTAATAAAGTTGACTTTTGGGAAAATAAAAAATTATACCAACCAAAGCCAAGCAAGTTCGAGAAAAACTGGTAAAAAAATGAGATGAAAAAGAAGACAAGGATTTCTGATTCACAATTGTTACACTGTAATCAGTATCTACAAAATAATTGTTAAGAGTTTACCTGATCCGTATAATAATAAGATAAGCATAAATAAAAAATAAATATATATATATATATGAGATGAGATAGCATCAAAAATATCAACACAACATAATGTCAAAAAAGAGATGGATTGCTATTTTCTGCAGAAATACTGGTCTTTTGTATGAACTCCGAGAAGGATTGGCTTAGAAAAAGAAAAAAAGTTAGGCAATAGTTAAAACCCAGCTAAGTGAAACATTAAGTGGACGATTGGAAGAGGTATGCAATCAAATTTAACCGAATTTAACATTAGACAGCTTTGTGTCACATTAGACCAAGAATGGCAACTTCTCAAGCACTAACCGGTAGAGGGGAAGCCTCGTTCCAAAGCTAAATGGTTGGGCTGTTGACACGGGTACCTTTGGTCCAATACTCCCTTATATTTGGAGGTTGTTTTTATTTTATATTTTAAAATATACATAAATTTTAAAATTTTAAATTAAATATATTCAAATAATAATACAAGTGAATAACTTCTACGTCAATATTAATAAATTTTAACATCAAATAAAAATTCTTAAAACAATTCAAATTCTAAATATCTCGCCAAAACCAACGTCTCACTGGTCTTTCGGTTGAACTTTGTGGAACAGCTGAGAAAAGAAATCGTTACATCGGCAGCTTTATGTCACATTAGAGAAAGAATGGCAGCTTTTCGGCACTGACCAGTGGAGGGGCAGTTCGGAGGTCCAAAGGGTTGGGCTGGTGACGTGGGTAGACTTGGTCCGAAGCTCCCTTGTGCTTGATGCGTTCTTTCTGTTGAACTTCAAAGAAAGGCTGAAAAGAAAGTATATTCCACAGCTTAGGGGACAGATCTATGTCACATTAGAGAAATAGTTAAAGCTCTAGGCACTGACAAGTGGATTTTTCAGAGGGAAAGATTGGAAGTGCAAGAAGTGTACCAGGTATGTCAAAGAGTTCATTCGTATTTCGCACAATAACAGGAGTTTTTCTCCTCTTTTTGGAGCACTGCGTCACTCATTTTAATTCGTACCTCCTTGCAAAGGAGATATAACTACTCCAAATGCCACCAAGAAACTAACATGGCATTGATTTTCGTTTCCCTTTCTGATAGATTAAGCTCCTTAAATGGTTGCATGGGCAAAACTAACTTGGCATGTATAGCAGTTATGTATCTGCGGGGTTAGAGGCATAAACCAATACAGACGACTTCACAAGTCTAACAAAGTTGCTCACCAAATCTGGATTTATGATTCTGCAGAACTTTATTGTCGATTCCTACTTTAGTAAAACAACCTTGGAGCTGCTGGAACCCAAGTAAAAGAAAACAACAAATTGTTGAATGCTTACGAGGGGAATGGATTCTGTGCAAAGTGCAAGGGTGCAACGGGAGGACGGAGATTTTAAAATACATATCCGACGACGCTGAGGTAATGGCCACCTCATTTAATGAAGTGACGAGAGACAAAAATGGCTTAAAGCTAGACTTGGCTCACTCAACAAGCCCATTTTTTTTAGTACTTTTTTTCCTGCACGTCTCCAGCCACGCACCTCCCTCTTCTTTTCCCCTGTTACCCATTTTTTCTTTCTCCTTGCAGCTGCTGCTCCCCTTGCTAGACCGAATCTTAGCAAAAGACTGATAAAAAAATTGGAATTAAGTTTCATGGGAAATTACGTTTCTGTTTTCCCCATCTCTATTTCGTGCTTGAGTGTATGGCTCCTCTGTGATTTGCTAATCCAGGATTTTGGCTAATCGTCAATCAGCTGCTCGTTCCAAGGAGCGGAAGATGCGATCGATACACGCAGACTTAGAACACAAGGCACAAACTCCACAGATAGAGAACATTACATTGTCTAATGAGGTTGCAAAGTTACAGGTAGGTATCTAGGGTGATGAGATTTTAACATTAACTTGTGGGAATTTCTAGAATTAGAAGGGTCCGAAGAAAGAAAGCTTAAGCTGAAGCTTTTGAGAAAAATCGAAAGTCAAGCCAATGACTACCGATGTGCAATATGGTCTTTGTGAGTTCCGTAAGCCCGGACTCTTGAAGTTGGGGTTAAAAAATCTGGTACTAGAGTGACAACAAGAATAGAAGAGAATAGAGGAAAATAAGGGAGGAAGAGAAGGAAGAAAAGAGAGAGTGGAGAAGAAAGAAAAAAAAGCTAATGGGTTGACGTAGTTCTTTCTTGTTGGGAAGACGAGAGGGAGAGACGGGAGAAATGTTGAGAAAAAGTAAGGAAAAAAATTGGCTTGGATCCAAGTAAAGCCGAGCATCCATTTTGTCAAAGTGTCTGACGGGTTCAAATAGTTTGGATGTTATTTTTAAAATTCTTGGTCGGGTTATGGTTGCAGAGGAGAAATAAGAATGCCCTCCAATTCTTTTTTATTTTATTAGCAACTATGACTTTATACCATTGAATCACAGTATACAAAATCTTTCGGGATCTTTGACGCAACAATTTTCCTAAAACACTTGTCAGTGATACACCATTTGGCAATCCTATGGGCCATAGAGTTAGCTTTTAAAAGGTGTTTGACACTCAATATTTTGGTTCATAATTAAGCCGCATTGCTGTGTTTGGATGGCGTTAAAATTTCTTGATGATTTTTTTTTTTTTTTTATTACAGTAACGTAGATTCCCTTGAATTAGTGAAAAGTTTGTTAAATTTGTAAAAATTGTTAAAGTTTGTAAAAAAGTTATTGATATTTGTAAAAAATATTAGAGTTAATGAAAAAGTAATTGTGTAAATTTTTTGATAGCCAAACAGGGTGAATCAAGAAAAAAAATTTTGATAGCCAAACATAGTTGAATCAAGAATTTTTTTTTTAAAAAAAATTCACAACTATTTTTCACCAACTCTCATACTTTTTTATAAACTTCAACAATTTTATTATAAACTCCAACAACTCTTTATAAACTGCAATGATTTTTTTACAAATTTCAACAATCTTTTTACTAATCCCAATAGAATATACACTATTTTCAATTAAAAAAAAAAATTACCATAAATTTTTTTTTTTGCTCATAAAAAAAAAATACCGAATAATCTCTCTCTTTATTAAATTATTATTTTTTATTATAATATTCATTCAAATCTTCTCTCTCTTCAAAATTTTTAAACTAAAACACTCAGATTATTCTAAAGTGGAAGTTGCATGTCACTACCTTAACCAACAAAATTTAAGTTCACCTAACAACATAATGGTGGGCACTCTTCTTCGCAGAGATGAAGCAAGAATTTGTAATAGGTGTCAAGCAGCGTCGTAATTGTTAAATCCAGTGAAATTTGATTACAGACCTCTTCCAATCGTCCATCCTACTTAACCTGAATGATTTTTCATGATATTCCTATAAAATACCAGCTCCAAGCTAAATGACTTCTTTTTGAGTGTTTCATTAGCTCACACAGCAAAACATGCACTTCCGAAAAGACTGCCAATAACTCATCTTGCCAAATAATTTAGTATGTTTTGTTTGTGTTCTGTTTTCTTATAAAAGGTCTTCAGCTAGATTACTGTGCAGAGGGTATTTTGAAATTCAAAAAACAAATACAAAAGAAGATCTGCTATTACGGAAAAAGAAATGAAAGAAAGATTTAAATGGAGAATATGACATGAGAGAGACTGATGGGCACAGAAACGTGGCATCAAAGAGTCACCAACAAAGGGTATAATATTGAGATAGAATAAACCTATGCGAAAAAGAACGTTTTAATGTGTGGTCAAATGCCCCCATTGAGTTCAAATGTAGGAAATATCAAACAAAAGGGTAAAATCCTTGAGCTCCAATGGAAAGAAACAAGAAATTAACAAGTGAAGTGATTAAAAAAAAAAAAAGTAACACGCTGTACAGATATGGAAGAAAATAGAAGACATTTAGACGAACAAAGCGAAAGGTAAAGAAAAGATCGTATCAATCCATCAAGAAACATTTGAGAAATGTTGAGAAAAAATTGGGAAAAAAATTGGCTTGAAGCCAAGTAAAGCCGTGCTTCCATTTTGTCAAAGTACCTCGTTAAATGACGGGCTCAAATCTTGATTGTTGGATGTTTTTTTAAAATTTGGACTGTGTCTTTGCACCCCTTGCACAAACTCTCTGTGCACCGAATCCATTCCCTGCTTCTAAGATCCTCATGAGAATTCTCTTTTTCTTATAGTTTCAGTTTGCTATTTGTGATTGAGCTTTTACCAATAACGATTTACAATATTCTACAGATCTTATCAATCAGCGTATTCCCGAGAGCCAAATTTCTGAATTTGAGGAAAATTAGATCCCACCAAGAGAAGAAAAGAGAGGAACCTGATGAGGTGTGAGGTGGTATTTCAGGGACATAAATCTTGGCCAGGTTAATTGTACAGAAAATAAGAATGCCCTCTAATTTTTTTTTTTTTTTTATTCTTAGCAACTATGACTTTATACCATTGAATCAGAGTCTTCAAAATCATTCGGTATCTTCAATGTAACAATTTTCCTAAAACACTTGCAGTGATACACCATTTGGCAATCCTATGGGCTGATAGAGTCAGTGGTGAAATCAAGAATGAATATGAAGAGAGGCCAACTCTTAAAGGAAAATAAAGAAAAAAAATAAAATTAAACGTAATGTAAAGTCTTAGAGTAAAATATTAAAAAGGATTAAAAAACATTAAAATTATTTTTGCAATTGTTGAGGTGGCTGGTTCATAGTTCTATGCTGTCTCTTATCATGTTGCCTGAGAAAAGGAGTTACCTACTGTCAGAATTACAACTTGATAGTACTCTCTAACTATCCTTAAGATGGTCTTGTAGTCAAAGCACTTACACAATGCCAAGTTGAAAGTGTTTAGAACTAGGAACCATCTCATTCTCAATTGAAGAAGCAATCCATATATCCTTGCTATTAACATGTGCAAATTACAATATCAATAAGCTCCTATCAATTTCTCACTTCAAACAAATTAGAAAAAGTACTCCTATCAATCACTTAAAAAATAAAAAGCTCCTGTCAATTGAATTCCCTATAACACTGTGCTTTCAAATAAATATTCGAGTTCTAAAATAATCTACAAAAAACTTGCCACATGATATTCCTTTTTTTGGCAGCATTTCTATGACCTAATTGTCCAAATTTGAAATAGGTAGAAAAAATTGAACAATGAAGTGTACCACCCAGTGCACCCACAGTACCAAGTGGCTATCAGCTGAGAGAGAGAGAGATCCCGAGAGAGGCAGATAGGGAGAGAGAGTTGGTATCGGCAGTGGAGGAGAGTGTCACGGAGAGGCAAGATGAATCGACGGTGGAGGTCTGGAGAGGGAGAGAGAGCTGACGATGGAGGTATCGTATGGAGAGGGAGAATTGTGAGAGAGGAAGCAGGGAGGAGGGGCATTGGAAGAGGGAGAGGAGTGGGAGAGAAACGAAAAAAAAAAAAAAAAAAAAGTTAAAAGTTGTTTTTTTTTTTTTTTAAAAAAAAAAAGGTGGCTGGGTGAGAATGGGCTTGGGGCTGGCTACGAATGGGCTTAGGGCTGGGCAAATGGGCTTGAGGCTGGGTTTTAGTTGGGTGGCTGGGCAATGGGCAAGGCTTGGGCTAGGCTTTAAGGGGGGCTTGGCATGGTTAAAGGGGACAGATTAGTTATAAAAAAAAAATTCAAACATTTTGTAGGGTCCAATCTCTAGGGCCCTAGTTGGACCCCCTACATTCCAATGCATAGAGTTAGCTTTAAAAAGGTATTTGACACTCAAAATTTTGTCCTCTAATTAAGCCACATTGCTGTGTTTGGATGGCGTTAAAATTTCCTGATGAATTTTTTTTGTTGGAGTAGTGTAGATTCTCTTGTGATTGATAAAAAGTTTATAAAAAGTTGTTTAATTTTGTAAAAAGATATTGGAGTTAATGAAAAAGTGATTGTGAAATTTTTTAAAAAAATGTTTTTTCGATAGCCAAACATAGGTGAATCAAGATTTTTTTTTTTTTTTTAAATCAACAAACTACTTTTTCACCAACTCATATTTTTTTATAAACTTCAACAATTGAGAGGTCAAAAACAACCAAGAGGGGGGGGGTGAATTGGGTTTTATAAAACTTTTCCTCCTTTTTCTTTTAAACCCAATATGCAAAGAATCCGATCTAAGGAGCAGGAGAATGTATCTATATAATCAAGGACTATAATAGAGAATGAAGGGAAAAGACAAACAAGTGCAACAAATGATTATCAACAATAAATGGAGATAAGGATAGAAAGATGACACCGTGACTTTAGGTGGTTCGGCCAACACTTGCCTACGTCCACCCCCAGGCTATTGACTTCCTTGGGCTTCCTTCACTATTTTCCAAAAATATAATACACCTTAGCTTTTCGGGTGCTAAGGAACCTTTACAAAGTGTTTTTTTAGCTTACACTTTAACTCACTCTCTCAAATCCTCACAACCTAGAGGATTTCTTCTACCCAACAAGTAGGACAAGTGTTTTTCACAAACACTCACGTGTTTTTCAAGAATGGGTACAAAGAGAATCTTAGTAAAAGCTCTTTAAGCTGAATAAACAAGTATGAAGTACTGAGGTGTGCAAAGAGACAAGATTCACAAGAGAGCTACAGTATTTTCAGGTGGGAGTACGAGCTTTCTTGGATGGTGGAGCTTCCTTTCTCTTGAAAGCTTTTTCTCTCTCCAGAAATTAGGGCAAGAGTTAATGGCACACACTTCCTTTTTCTCTCTCCATCTTCTTCTATTTAAAGCTTCTAGGGCACCAAGGGTCTTCTTGTAAAGCTTGAGTGCCGTTGGAGGTCATTTTGAGACATTTGCAAGCTTTTTGGATGATTTGGCGCGTCCAGGATATCTGCAAAATAATACAATGTGTCGACACATTGTGGTATGTGCTGACACATTAAACTTTGACCAAGAAAAGAACTCTCGGGTGTTAGTTCAATGTGTCGACACTTAGGTCAATGTGTCGACACTTTCCACACTTAGTCATAAAAAATGTTCTTTTACAACAACTATTCCAATTCAATGATTCTCAAAACCATTTACAATAAAAAAGATGATCATTTAACAAGAGCAATGAAGATCAAGTAGCTTAGAGAGATTTTATAAAGAGAGAAACTTTGATACTTGACATAAATCCTTTTAAAAGAAAGGATTGACAATGTAAAATCTAAAGTCCTTAAAAACTTAGAGACTTTGTTATCATCAAAATCAATTGAAGATTGTTTGAAAAAACAACCTTGGGCTAACAACAATTTTTATACAAACTCCAACAACTCTTTACAAACTTCAATACCTTTTTTACAAATTTCAATAACTTTTTTACTAATCCCAATAGAATCTACATTACCTTCAATAAAAAAAATTTCACCAGAAAGTTTTTTGCTCATCCAAAAAAAGTACAAATAATCTCTATTATTATCAAATTATTCTTTTTCATTATAATATTCATTCAAATATTATCTCTCTTCAAATTTTTAAACTCAAACACCCAAATTACTCTAACATAGCAAAACATGCACTTCCAAAAGCTGACAATAAGTCATCTTGCTAAATAATTTAGTATGTTTCGTTGGGTTCTTTTTTCTTATAAAAGGTCTTAAGCTGTAGAGGGTATTTTGAAATTCAAAAAACAAATACAAAAGAAGATCTGCTATTACGGAAAAAGAAAGGCTTATTTGCACCCAATGCCCCTATGATATGCACGAATTGCAGATATGCCCCTGAGGTAAATAAATGCATTTTCATACTGCTGAGGTAAACTTCAAGGTCAGTAGAAGAAGGTGACATCTAACTGGATCTGAAGACTAATGGTCGAGCTTTACTTTCATATTGTGGTTTTTGCTATTTGGTGCGTTAAGAGTCATGTATCATGCTGTTCATGTTCGACCTTTGAAAAGCTGCATAAGAGAACGGGTTGACACTGCGCCATCCTAATTCTAAACACTGGTTGGTTACCGTAGAAACAAAATATTATTGTAGTGTTTTAGAAATTTTGAGAAATAAAAAATGAGAAATTTTTTATTAAAAAAAAAGATTTGAAGAGAAGCAAATCTCTCCATCATGGTAGCCAAAAACACCTCATGTTGGACCAATGTAGAACCTTTTAAACTATTATATCTTTTTTATGTGAATATGCGACTCTTTTAGGTTTCGTTTGCTTGTAAAACTGTTATTTTAAGTTTTTTAAAAAAAAATCAAGAATTTTTTTTCTTTTCTTGGTTATTCTTTTAAAATATTTTCAAGAAAATATTTTTTATGTTTTACACGTTTAATAATTTAAGTATTTTATTATGTATCCAATGGGGGGTGAAGGTAAAATGGGAAAAATGGTGTTTGGATGAACAAAAAACTGTAGAGAAATGATATTGACTCTATTTTAGAGAGAGCCACTCTCCTTGTGCTTTTGCTTGATTGATTTTCGATAATTTCTTACAGGAATAAAACCAATACATATACTAACACAGATAGGCTCATAGAGGCCCCTAGTCTAAGGCCCAAAACCAACGGGCTTAATTGTAAAGACAATTAAACTATAAAGCAAATAAAAGGATAACTAGATAAAGGCCCACTAAAACACAGCCCACAATGTCAGCCTGCCCCAATGGCCCAAACGACAAAGTGAAGTTAAACTGAACTCCACTCGCAACTAGTTTCAGCCCACGTGAAGCTTCTTGATTCTTCTCTTCAAAGTTACCCCCTTTCGCTACCGAAACCCTAATCTTGCCGCCCTACACTTTTCTACTCTTCCAAATCAACCCTTGGCTTTGGTGAGGCCATGACATTCCCTTCTCCTTAAAAAAACCTTGCCCACAAGGTGCGGGTAAAGTTCATGAAGTCTCCAAAATGGAATCCATGTTGAATTTTCTTTAGTCGTCTCCTTCCATTGAACCAACACCTCAGTGAGTGGCTGATTGCCCTGGTTGCGAACTTGTCGATCAAGGATAATCTCTAGCTCTAGTTGTGGAGCTCCTTTGTCATCAACTAGTAATAAGGATGGCAAAGGAGTGATCTGAGCACCTAGTTTCCTCTTCAAGCATAAAACATGAAAAACTAGATGTAAGAGAGCCTCGGGTGGTAACTCGAGCTGGTAAGCCACTTCACTTATCTTTTTGAGCACTTGAAAAGGCCCGAAATACCGAGATGAAAGTTTCAAGCTTTTTTGAAAGGTAAGAGATTTTTGTCCAAAAGGTTACAATCTCAGGTAGACCCAATCTCCTATTGTGAAGGATCTTTCGGTATGTTTCTTGTCATAATGATGCTTAGCTTTCTCCTGTGTTACCTGGAGATTATGCTTAAGTAGTTGTAGAATTTGATCTCTGCTTTTCATCTTTGTTTCAACGGCTACATTCTATGTTGTGTCTGAAATATAGTTCATCAATTTGGGTGGCAGGGTACCCGTAGAGAGCTTCAAATGGTGTTAGTTTAGTGGACATGTGGTATGATGTATTGTATCGCCATTCGGCCATAAGTAACCAGTCGACCCGATACTTAGGTTTTTCACCACAATAGCACCTTAGGTAGTGGCTTAGGTACTTGTTCACAATCTCAGTTTGTCTATCACTCTGAGGGTGATATGCAAAGCTATAGGCAAGAGTGGTGCCCTGTAATTTGAAGAATTCCTTCCAGAAATTACTTAGAAAAACTGGATCATGATTCGAGACTATGGTAGTGGCATCCTATGTAGTATAAAAACATGAGTCGGAAACAGTTGAGTTACAGAACTGGTTGTATAAGGATGAGATATTCCCATAAATGGGCATACTTAGTGAATCTGCCCACAACAATGAAAATAACTGAGTGACCCCGAGATAGTGGTAGGCCTTCGAGGAAAGCCATGGAAATATCGATCCACCCTTGCTGAGGAATTGGCAAAGGTTGTAGTAGACCATCAGGGTTTAGGTTTTCAGTCTTGTTTCACTGACAAGTGTCATATTCCTTGACATAACCACCCCTAATATCCCTTTTCATTCCAGACTAATAAAAATTAGCCTGAGCCCTTTGCAAGGTCTTATGATATCTTGAGTTTCCAGTTGAGGGGCTGTCATGAATATGCTGCAGAATTTGTTGTTTGAGCCCTACTGTTTTACTAAGATAAATTCTCCCTTTGCGAAGTAGAATTCCATTCCTTATTGTGAATTTAAGGTCATTAGCAATCCTAGCTTGCACGACAGCCACTAATTCTTACAACTCAAGGTCAGATGTGTAGCTAATCTTTAGCTCAGATAACCAATCTGAATGGGAAAAAGTGATCACTGATAAAGCTGGTTGGTTTCCCTTTTCCTCTCTACTGGAAAGGGCATTAGCAGCTTTATTTTCCCTACCCTTCTTGTAGATAATAGAAAAATATTACCTCAAAAGTTTGGTCAGCCATTTTTTGGCACTGGGTTTCCCACCTTTTGTTCAAGTAAAAATTTGAGGCTCTGTTGATCTGTCTTGATTTCAAAAGTTTGCCCAACTAGATAGAGTCTCCACTTTTGCATTGCACACACTAATGCATGCTACTCTTTTTCATAGGTGGATAACAGTAGTAACCATCTCTTTAGGGCCTGGCTGAAATACACAATGGGCCTATTATTCTGCATCAACATTGCACCCACTCCCAATCCACTTGCATCACACTCAATGGTAAAGAATTTAGAGAAGTTTGGTAGTGCTAGCACCGGTGGTTAAGTAACAGCTTCCTTTAGCTCCTGGAAAGCCATGGTGGTCTCCTCTGACCAGCTGAAAGAGTTCTTATTCAGTAGCTACGTTAGGGGAGCTGCAATCTAACCATACCCACTTATAAATTTTCGATGGTAACCGATAAGTCCTAAAAAACCCCTTAGTGCCAAAATAGTCCTAGGAGTAGGCCATTTGAGCATTGCTTCAATCTTGCTCAGGTCAGCCCTTACACCTTAAGCTGAAATGAAATGATCAAGATAGTCAATCTCACTATAGTTGAACCTACATTTGGACAATTTGGCCAAAATTTTGTGTGCTTTGAGTGTCTCCAACACAACCCTCAAATGCTGCACATGTTCTTCAAGTCCCTTGCTATACACCAAAATGTCATAAAAAAAAAATCAATACAAATTTTTTGAGGTGCTTTTTGAAAATATCACTCATTAAGCCTTGGAATGTAGATGGGGCATTCGTTAACCCAAATGGCATGACTAGAAACTCGTAGTAGCCCCCATGGGTTCGAAAGACCATTTTTGGCACATATTCGGGCTTAACCCAAATTTGGTGGTATCCAGATCTTAAATCCAATTTTGAAAATATTGTGGCCTCATGTAATTCATCCATCAACTCATCCACTACCAAAATATGAAATTTATCTTTCATCATTTCCTTGTTAATGGCACGGTAATCGATACCCATCCTCTAACTTCCATCGACTTTCCTCACTAGCAACACGAGAGAGGAGAAGGGGGATTGGCTCAATCCTTTCAATTTCTCCTTTTTGGTAATAAGGGTACCGGTAAGGTCTCACACAAACTGGGACAATTCATTCTATAAGTGCAATCTAGTGATCATGACTTCGTAAGGGGGGTAAACCTCTAGGTTCACCAAATACCTCAGTATACTACTTAAGGAGATGTTTAATCTGCGGTGGAGTTACATTGGCAGATTGTTTAGACTTTTATTCTTGTTGTATAACTCGGAGAACTACTCATCTCTTCTTCGTATTTGATAAATTGTGAAATCCATGAGCCTCCTCCATTGTCCAATCAATAGGTTCTAACCCCTGTAGCTCTAATTTTCTTCCTTCCAACATGAATACCATGGTGAGCTGTAAGAAATCCCAAAGGATAGGCCCCAAAGTTTTTAACTAGTAAACACCTAATATTACATCACAACCCCCTAAAGTCAAAGTGTAGAAATCTGTAATAAATTCATTTCCCTACACCTTAAAGGCTACCTGATCATAGTGTCCTCCACACAACACGAAGTCGCCATTAGCAACCTGAACCTTTACCCTTTTAGTTTAAAACATAGGCAAATTGTTCCTTTCCACTACTGCTAGATCTAGGAAGTTGTATGTGCTCCCTGTATATACTAAAATTACAACTTCACTTCTACCAACCCGACCAATAAACCTTATGGTCTTAGGATTTGGGGCACCCGTGATAGCATGCAAAGAAATTTCTGGTGTGTCTTCTTTAACTTCTGGACTTTCAGGTTGTACATGAACTTTTCATCACAGTTGTAGCATAATCCTCTATCCTGCCTCTCTTTCATTTGCTCCGAGGTAAGTCTTTTAATTGGAATTCTTGGTTTGGTAAAAGGTTTAGCATCGGGAGTTCTGTTTTGGGTTCCCCAAGATGGGGGTGGTGTTTCGGTTTAGGTAAGGGTTAAGGTTTTGCTGTTTGTGGTCTACATATCCAGTTCTCAAGCTTCTTCTTACTGTCACAATATTTTCCTCTTAGATTTGAGCTAATCTGAATGCAATATTGATAGTAGGAAGATTAAGAAGTTTCACCTGAAATCTGATTTCGTCTTTCATCCCACTAATAAAATAACTCAGCTTGTTCCTCTCACTCAGCCCTTGGATTCTGTTTGATGAAACCTCAAACTGAGTCTTAAAATCCAACACAGACGCTGTTTGGTGCAAATGATGCATGGCTTCCATTGGATCGTCATAGGCTGTGGGTCCAAACCTAGTGTAGAGAGCCTTAGTAAAGGCCTCCCAATTAGTAAACACCCATGCTGCTTCTGCATCTTGAAGCCAAGTTAATGCATTTCCATCCATGTGAAATGAGGCTAGAAATATTTTCTGCCTATTCGGTGTTTGATAGTAGCTGTAAAACTAGTTTGCTTTATAGATCCAAGCTTTTGGACCCACTCCCTCAAACCTTGGAAACTCCAGTTTCAAGGGTTTGATTTAAGGCAACCCACCATGTGAATAAGCTCCAAAACCAGTTGCAACTAATTCACGGTCTCACCCTTCCACTTCTCTCCTATCATCATCTCTATTCCAATCCCTTTCAGAATCATCTAAGGCTTTCTCTTTGCCTTTTGCAACTTTTTTCAAGTCATCAGTGATGGTTTGAAGTTACTGAGACATAAGCTCAAGCAATTGTTGGTGCATGTCTTGCTAGTGTTGTTAGCCTTCCAGCCCTTTCTTAATCAACGCCAATTTGGTTCCATCAATCATCTAAGATCAATACTTTGATACCAAATGTTATGTACCCAGTGGGAGGTGATGGTAAAATGGGGAAAATGATGTTTGGATGAACAAAAAACTGTAGAGAAATGATACTGACTCTATTATAGAGAGATCCACTTTCCTTGTACTTTTGCTTGATTGATTTTCGATAATCTCGTAAAGGAATAAAACCAAGACATATACTAACGTAGATGGGCTCATAAAGGCCCCTAGTCTAAGGCCCAAAACCAACGGGCTTAATTGTAAAGACAATTAAACTATAAAGCAAATAAAAGGATAACTAGATAAAGGCCCACTAAAACACAGCCCACAATGTCAGCCTGCCCCAATGGCCCAAACGACAAAGTGAAGTTAAACTGAACTCCACTTCACAACTAGCTTCAGCTCCACGTGAAGCTTCTTGATTTTTCCCTTCAAAGTTGACCCCTTTCACTACTGAAACCCTAATCTTGCCGCCACACTTCGCTACTCTTCCAAATCAACCCTTGGCTTTGGTGAGGCCATGACATATTTACTTAAAAAAAAAAAAAGCTTAATTAAGAATATATGTCCTTGTAGTTTACACTTTTGACTTTTTAGTCTCTAAAGTATCGATTTCAATTGTCATATCCCTAAGGTAAGTTTTTTTAGACAAATTGAAACCCGTCTAATTGTTGTTAGCCAATGGACGGAATGGTGCTCACATGGACTTTAAAAGTCATCTTTGCAAAAATGATAAGTTGCTGCGTCGTATGGAAATTTTTTTTCAAAATTTTAAAATTTTAGTCCCTAAGTTACTGATTTCAAAGAGAATGCCCCTAAGATACACTCTTATGATAAAATTGGCCCGTCGTAGTTTAATTGAAGAAGTGGCCACATGGCCTAGAAGAGAAGAATATAAAACTATCATATGCAACTTTCAAATTCAATTTTTATTTAAAAAATAATATTTTTATTTAATATCATTTTTTAAAATATTTTTTAATATTTTTAATAATTTTATCCTGAAGGGGCATTCTAGCCATTTTGCATGTGGCTTAACTATAGTTATTCACCCAATACTTGACACGAGCTAAAATTTGATCGAGCCAGACAATCACCTTTTTTCAATCTTGATGAGGTGAGAGGTATACCAAGGTAGCATACAGGAAGAGTGTCTTCCGCAAACTTTGTTTTGCAGTTACTGTCTATGCGATTTGGAGAGAGAGAAATACTAGATTATATACAAGAAATAAGAGCTAGAGAGAAGTTTACTAGAACATCCTCAATATGGTGAAGGGAAGATCTGCATCTGGAAATTTTAAGGCACCCTTGAGGGCAGATGCAGCCACTGCTGAGAGATAGGGTGGCGGCCCTTAAGAGATACTGGAGTGTTTGATGATCTCTAACTGTGATTTTTGAATGAATTGCTGTGTCATAAGTTTGTGTTCTTGCTGCAGATTTTTGTGATGATTTGTTAGACTCGTCCCGGACTCTGTACTAATTTTCTTTTGGAATATACACTTACCACTTGCCAAATAATAAAAAAAAAATGTATTTTGGTAAGTGGGCGCATGTATATAGCCGTTACGCAGCTCTAGCAGCTCCAAGAACTGGTTCAAGGAAAGCAGTAGCTGCTTGCTCAATTGATTCTCTCTTTTGATTTTATCGTTTTCTGTCAATTCATACATGGAAAAGGTCCATTCACACAAGGAAAGGTTCTACACGGTGATTTATTCATGGATGGTAGATACAAAGATTGATGGGGCATTGAAACAAAGGTCTGGGTTGTAAAGATAACGAAATTCAATCATACAATGTTTTCTCTTTCTGCGTCTTAATCATATTGGATGGAGCTGAGGGAAAACCTAATATATCCTCTCATGAAAAGAAAACAAAAAACGCGAGATTTGAGGATCAGAGATAAAGCTATTGGAACAAATACTAAATTAGCATGAATAGAATAAAGGAACGGACGCATGTTTTTACACATGATGTCTAGTTATGATGTTTTTCTATATACATGGTAACATATCTTCAACTGCTGCACATAAACTTTCCTCAAGATATAAACATTTATGTCCTGAGATATTTGTCGCGAAGGCAAATCAAAACACAAGATTTCTTGAAGTCAAAATCCTTTTATCCTTATCTAAAGATCATTTACGAGGTGACATTAGGTAGTTAGGACTCAACTAGTATTGAAACTGTCTAATCCTCTTGCAAGGAGAAGCTATAGTTGCCTCATCTTCTCGCGTCCGCTTCAAATTCATACTCATGTAACTGCATGTAAATTGGGTCCGTGTAACATCATTTGGGAGTAGGTCATTATCTCTCCCCCTGGGCCTAATATCTGCAAAATGTGCAATCTGTTAGTTTCAACATAGAAAACAATAATTTTGGAGACAGGAGATGCATAGTTGAAAAGAGATTGGTCATGTAAATGGTAAGCAGGGTTAGGTATAACAAGGACACTCCATTTAGCTAAAAGACCAAGCTGTAGACAAAATAACAAGAAGATCCAGCAGAAGGGAAGGCAAATAAAGGGTGCCATGAAAAGGTAGAATCAAATTAAGCAAAAGTGAGACTTATGTCGGTAGCCATGGAGATCCCGGGTGGAGATAATGCATCTCACCTAAATATCAAAATAAATCCAACAGAGACTGCCTGGTTTCCATCTCATGTGAAAGGGGGACTACTTGTTCATGTCAGATGACTACAAGGCAGAGTAACAATGGGTAAAAGCAGAGACATGGATGAGTTTCAACTGGCAAGTCTAGTTAATGTACCTGAGTGATTTTCATTAATCTTCAACCTCTTGAATTGGCTTACATCGTCTAACAATTGTTTTCTCTTGACACCGAGGCCATGGAGATCTCCACTTCCTGAAACCCAACCACAGGTAAGGTTTAAGAAAATTCTAATTCTCTCAATATTATCACAGCAAAGCCCAAATTTACCTAAGTTAGTTTCCTTCAATTTTTTATTCTCTAGCAAGTTGACATCTTCGGGTTGTGGCTTTCTACTATGACCATAAGCCTCATATTCTGTCACGTTGCATCTTCCATTAACAGCATCTCGAGGATCATGTGGTCCTGGAAATCACATCAGAATCTTTAATAAAGAAGTAATTGATCTAATCACACTGAAAATGGTTGATGTATAGAAGCATTGTATTTGTGTTAACGACAGGTTTATCAAATACAGATGGTTTATAAACAATATTAGATCCCAAATTCCTCAATCTTACTTGAGAATTTCAACATGATCGCAGTCCAATTTTAGTAGAAGATATCAGACTTTTGGAAGAAAATATCATGTTACTGGTTCAACAACAGTTATCAATATTAGTATGCTTATTCTCTTCTGTAATACTCTTTTGGAAACAAATGGAGCTGCTCTTCTAGATCTCAGCTGTATATAACATAAAAAAGGATGAGGGTACTACTAGATTGTGAAACCAATGATGCACCATAAGGATAGTGATCTATGATGTGCATGGAATGCCCGTACTAGATTCTACATCCATCTGAGTGATGTGAGATCAGTATGGTATGCAGATACTGATAATCTAATACTAAAACTGTGCTCAGTGTTGTTAATTGACATTGCATCCATTTTGTGATTTTCATGGTAAAATTTGACGTACATCTTGTGCATGATTCTTACTGAATCCTACTAATGAAGTTCCTTAAAGAAAATTATGACCATTGTAATCTTATGTCCTTGCATTTTTAAGCAGCAGAACTTGTGTTCCCGTTGCGTACAGAATTAGTCAAATACGTTGCATGCTTCAAATGGTTGGTAAGCAAGGTATATGAAAAGAAACAACTAGAAAATGAAAGATTCTTTCTTATTTGCTGTTCCACTCTGCAGTTTCGACCACTGTTCAACTCACAGATTCTTTCTTATTTGAAATTTTGTTCCCTCATTCTTCCTCAATTTTTTCTGCAACCAAATAGAATTACAAACGGATTACACACAGCACGAACTTTTGAGCATCATCTATCCGGAATCCAAGTACTAGTCAAATATCCATTTTTTCTCCTACACATTTTAGCCAAGCAGATCAGGGCATCTCCTTAGTTCATCAAAAGAAACAAACACACAAACAACAATAAATTACAATTCAACTAACCGTCCCATATCCCAAGAAAATCCATGTTCTTTCAAATTCCTATATTTTTTCAGCAATCGATCAGAGCATGAGATACCCTTTATTTCAAAGAAAAGATGCAGTCAAATTATCTTAGCAGTTTCGACGTTTAACAAGTATCAGTGATTTCTTTCCCACTTACCTACTTTCTCAACAACCCGACAGAGCATAGCGTTCCCATTACCAACCATACAACACGAACACTACTAACCAAAGCATCAGAGACACTTCAACGCTTTCCAGAAAACAAAGAACAAGACAGAGAATAACACTTACGCTTAGTCCCAACTTTGCTGAGCTTCCCATCAACAACTAGAGCGTCTTGGTCGTCTTTCCCGGTGGGCAGGCCTCTAGCGGAGAAGAAAGATAGAAGGGTGTTCCAGGTGACAGAGGAGGCGATGAAATCAACCCCTCTGCCTATAAAGTGACCGTTGAGCTTCAAAGTTGCTGGGTCGAGCCCAAAGTTCCGGGCTATGGAGCCCAGGTCCAGCCTCTGCTCGTCCCACGCCACGAACAGGACTGTTTTCGATAGCGAGGGGCAAAACAGCTTTACGGTTCTTGCTTTGTTCGACACCATTCTCTCTCTATTTCTCTCCGCCTCCATCACTACCTCTGTGAGTTGTGCTTCGGAATCTTAGGTCGGTGACAGGATTGCTCTTATGGTTCTAACGCTTTCTGGAAGTGTCTGAAGCAAGTTCCTACTATTCATATTATTTTGATATAATTATTTTAGAGGTAAACGCGTAGTTACTCCTTATAGATAAAAATTAAGTTGTTATTTTTATTTTTTAATCTAATAATTTAAGATTTATAATTTTTAAAATTTATTAATTTTCGTCTCTATTTAAATTAAACGTTAAATCAAACAGAAAAATATAAAAAAAAAATAATCAAAATATCCCTCTAAAATAAAATTATTAAAAAATTTATAAAAAATAAAAAATAATATTTTTAAATAAAACTATTAAAATTTTATTTCAATAATCTATTTATTTTTAATTTATTCTTAAATTTATATTATTTTTATTTATTTTTTAAAATTTAGTCTTAGAAGGGGCATTTTGATTATTTTACATAATTTTTCGTCTGACTTAACTAGGGGTGTTCATTTTCACCGGCGGTGGCGGTTTTAACCGCTAAAACCGCCACCGCTACCTGTATCGTAACCGGCAAGAGCAGTTATTGTACCTGAGCGGTGCGGCTGGCAGTGTCAAATATGTGATTCCGTCAATTTGCGGTGACGGTGACGGTTTTTGCCAAACCGTCACCTACACTACCGTTAACCCCCCTAGTTGAGACTTGAGATGATTATTGATTATGTGACATACTTTTGTTGGGCTTTTGTTGGAATATGTTAGTTGGTTTATGTTACATTGTTTGACACTTTTATTGGACTTTAGTCATTATGTTTGAATATGATATTATATTGACTTTTGGATAACTTATTATATTTGTTATGATTATTAATGATTATGATATTATGTTTGAATAAGTTATGATATTTGTCATTTGATATAATTTATTGATTATGATATTATGTTGAAAATTTAAACAGGTTATGATATTTGAATGATTATGTTGTGAAATTTAAACTTTATTGAGATTTATTGGGGTTTGTGAAAAGTGAAGTGTGTATGTGTAAAAGTTAAAAATTATGTTGAAATTTGACATTTTTTCCCTGATTATATTTGTTGCTTATATATAGGCATCAAATGGGGTCCAAAAAAATCCAAGGAAAATAAAAACAGTGAAAAAAAAATGAAAAGCTAAATTTTTTTTTTTTTTTGGCCTAGCGGTTATACGGTTTAAGCGGTTACCGTATAACCGTTACCTTTAATACCGTCACCGGCAAGGGCGGTTATTGTGCCTTAGCGGTGCGATGGTGGTGTCAATTATGTGATTCCCTCGATTGCGGTGACGGTGACGGTTTTCGCCAAATCGTCACCTACACTACCGTTAACCACCCCTAGACTTAACGCCTGATTTAGATGAGAGGCGAAGATTGATAGATTTTGAAAATTTTGAGTCTTAAATTATTAAATTAAAAAATAAAAATAACAACTTAATTTTTATCCAAATATAAAGGATTAACTATGAGTTTATTTCATTATTTTATTTTGAGTGCTGCTGCTGCTATTACTAATTACTCTCATACTAAAAAAGAACCATTAATGTCTTTTAACTCATGAAAAAAAATGAAAACAAAAGATCAACCACAGGTGTGCGTGGCATCCGCACAATGAGCATGAGAAACGGGACAAATATAGAAATATTTTCCAAATTCTTTCCTTCTCGCCTTCTCATGGAGGCTGGTTCGAGGGAAAGGTATAAAGCAAAGAATCAGAATGTTGTAAAGCTTAACCGCAAAAAAAAAAAGACACAATGTTGGAGAAAGGAACAGGAACTTAGAAGCAGAATCAGCAAATACTCTTCTTCTTCAAACTTCAATGTCGGTCCAATTTCGTAATTGCTTGGATTGCAGGGCTTTCCTGAGTCTCCTAGAGCACCTTCCAACACCATTTATACCTAGCCTCTCGTCCCTATCTTGTCAAATCATTCGAAGCCTCCCTTCCCAGATATATGCATCCTCCATTTCATTCGCAAGCCTCGCCGATCCAAACCGGTATTCGTTTCCATTTACATTTTCCTTTATTCAGTCTATCTGTGCGCTTGAAAATAACAAAAACCCCTGAAAACCTGGTTGAGTCGAACAATGCAAAACATTGCATATAGGAATTCAGGGACGGTTTGGCTATAATGGAAAAAAAGATGAGATATAGGAACTTAAATGTCTTTGCAGTTGCGTCTTCTATTTTTTTTTTCTTGTAGTTTGCTTGCCTTTTATTGCCAACCAAATGGAGGGCTAAAGGGAAGTGATATATTATTTTCAGTTCAGGACTAGAGGGTCGACTTTGACGTAGAGACTTCTGCTTCATCTGTGTGATGGAGTTTGTTGCTTGTGGTTCATGCCACAGGAGTGTCTGTTGGAGGAGATCGTGGTTCTCTTAGCTTTATCAATTATTCAATCAAGGTGTTTCGATCAATGGTTTCACTGCATGATGCATATGCAGCTAGGTTTATCGCACCCTTAGATGGAAATTGAAGGAGTGTTGAATCCTAGTTTCAGCTGGAAATTCATATTGTCTCCACTTTAATGTTCTGAGGTGAATATGATTGCGCTTTGTATGAATCAGTCCCTCGGGTTTGTGAATGTGCTTATATTTGATGGTTCCCAAAACAATGGGTTGCCCTTTCATTTTTGTTAGACTACAGTCTGCAACATGTACAGCTAATTATCCGATAATGTCTTAGAATATGTGAATTTGGGAAATCATTTGTTATTCACTCTAATCCTGGGAAGTTAATAAATGTACCACAGCTCTCTTTGCCAGTGCTATCTCTCCGTTGCAATAAGGTGAGGTTTGGGGTTCAATCTCATGGAAAGTGGGGCAGGGACGGGGATTTCTTCTGGATCTGGTGCAGGTGACCTCTGAATTCTTTTCTTTGGATAGAACTGAATTGCAATAAGTGTTAGAAATAATGTCATGCAAGTTCTTGGTTACTTTGTTGAATTGGAAGAGCAGTTGCTATATTATATACTTTGAGATTAAATTTTTTTATGATTTACTAGTGTTATATATATGTTTATAGACATGCCTGTTCTGGAAGTAAACAAGAAACTGCTTGAAGAACTTGAAGCCATGGGATTTCCAAGGGCACGATCGACACGAGCACTTCATTACTCTGGTGAGGCTATTTAGGCGAGATATGATAGGTGTGCTCTGTGTGGTGTGTGTGTGTGTGTCTCTGATGTTGATGGGAGATTCCCAAACCTTGCATGGATGGACTCAATGACAAATATGCAACCTTATGCTGATCAATTAAGACAAAATACTGGGGTTTGCAAGAGGTCGTGGTTTGGGGGCCAAGATGTGAATTCTAGGTAGGGGTGAGACCATGATAGATGTTGCAGTTTGTGGTTTAGCATGCATCATGAGGGCATAGGAACAGCATAATGGCGGTAGCTTTAGAAGAGCAATTGTTGCTTCTCTTTCAGATTTTGATTGTGCATTTTGTGTGCTATTTTCCTGATTGTTAACATGAATGTTTCTTTTAATCAGGTAATTCTAGCTTAGAGGAAGCTATAAATTGGGTCATAGATCATGAAAATGACTTGGACATTGATCAGATGCCCTTGGTATGATTTTTCATCTTGACTGTGTTTCTTTCTGCCGTGCCATTGCGTATGTATTTTAATTTTCTTTTTTTTTTTTTGGTATTCTTACTCCTGACATCCCTATTTCCAATTTTCAAACTTTTATCAACTATTTAAGTTTCTTGTATGCATTTACTCGTACTTTTCTTCTCCCCTTTCCCTCTCCCGGGCCTGTTTGTTCATATCGACCATATTTTTAATCATGCTTAGAAAAAACTTTAGCAAGTAAAACCACAGCATAAGAGGGGTGTGTGTAGCAAGTAGAACTACAGTATAAGGGGGAGGGGGGGGGGGGTGTTTTGCTTGTCTGAAGTCTTTGATAGTCATATGGCACCTACTTCTGACCATTCTTTGTAGATATGTCTTCTATTAAAAGGGATGACAAGCCCAACAGGAAGAACAATGCCTTTTATTATGGATGTACAGTGGATTGAGTGAGAAGAAGTACCATGCCAATTATTGTAGACATAGTTGGCTTCTTCCTCTTCAGTTGAATAAACAATGCATGACCCCATTTACTGACTTTCACCCCTTGTTTGCCACCTATAAAATATGTTGAGAAGATTTTGACTTCATAAAATTCTTGGCTTGATATTGGAGCAGAAGGCAGAAAATATTTTAAGTATAGCATATAATGGCAAGAAAATTTTTCAGTTTTTTTTTTTTTTTTCATGTATCATTGAGGCCTTAACTTAATATATCATTAGAGCAGGACCTTACATTTAAACTTTGCCATCCTATAGATGCCTTCTCAGTGGGTAGATTTGATTGGTAGTGAAATAAGTTTTAAAGGACCAATCCATTGTAGTTTAGGTAAAAAATTTCATGTATGATATTTATTTTGTGTTAGTTTGTTGTTTTTGTGCAGATGGTTTGTGAGATTTAAAATAGGGCATATCTTACCTCTGTAAACCTTTGTTTTTTTCCTCATTATTTGGAAAGGAGGTGGGGAGAAATGTTTTTGGGTGCTTATTTTAGTAAATTTGCTCCTGTCATAAACAAATCTTTGAATTATATTCTCTAACACTCCCCCTCACGAGTGGGCTAGACTCTCTTTTAATTGAGAGACCCAATACGTGCAATATTTAATTGAAATTGGAGTGAAGTGTGGAGTTAGATCTCGAACTTTAGACCTTAGCTTCAATATCATGTGAATCTACCATTTATCCCAAAAGCTTAAACTGATAGGAAGAGATAGATTTTATTATTTGAATTATATTCTCTAACAATATTGCCACAGGATTTACTTTGCTTGAACTGTTCGACTTCTCTCAGGTAACAATGAATATCGATCTCGAGCCTTCTCAACCATTCCATATCACAAAACAAATGAAAATGAAGGCTCAGGAACTAAGGTGTCCTTTTCTGTTACACTGTAACAATCTTTATTTTCGATGCGCTAGCAAATTCTTTGCAGTATCTAGAGACTGCATCTCACGCTTTCTAGTTTGATATTTTCAAACTCATATTACTATTTCTAGCTAGGTGGTTTCTTTGCATCACTACTGATCTTGCTGAGTTTCAGGGATCGAGCACGCAAGAAGAAAGAAGAAGACGAAAAGCAGGTAGAAAGATGAAGGGAAAGGGTATTATACAACCATTTATATAAATTTTCCCCTTTCTTTTATGATAGCTTCTTTGTCTTGGTTTTTACTTCTTTTTTCTTGCTTTTTGTACTAGTTGATACGAGATTGCATAACTCTTTTCACTTCTTTTTGTTGGTATAATCTCTTCCTTTTTTCGCTGCCTAGCGGTGGGGAGGGTTTGGCATTTTAAGTAGTGCTCTGAAGCATAAGCAGAAATGGTGTCAATCTCTGTAAGAGAATTTTAGAGTGTAATGCAAAACTTATGAGTATAAATTGAAAAAAGAATTAATTAAATTGTTGCATTTTATACCCTGATTAATGAAGTTGAGCGGTACCACCACAATTAAAATGCATTGCAGAAGAATGTAATACCATTTCTAATTTACAGATGATAAATCAAGTGACTGAAACCTACACTTTGGCGTAGAAAATGTTTTCTCTATTCTCTCTCCTCTTCTTTCTTCCCCCTGTTGACTGTTTCGGTTGTTAGTTGTTATTTTGGTTAGTTTTCTCCGATTGAGTGGGCTGTTGCTGTAGACGTGAGCTGCTTGTGTGTCCTGTGTGGGGTTGTTTCTAATGGGTTTCAAATGGAGTTTTAGAGTTGAAGCCAAGGAGTTCCATGTGTATGTTACTGGTGGTGGTGCAGTTACGTTCACGGAATGGAGTAGGAAGGCTGTTAGTTCGATTTCTTTGGGGAAGTTTGGGGCAGTATGGGTGGTTAATATGGCCGAAAAACTGATGGCAGCTGTTGGGGGTCGTTCCTTTGTCTCGAAAGCTAATGATGTCGCTAGAGCTTTCCTAGCACAGAGGTGTGCTAATAAGGCCGGAAGGTACGTAGCCATTGCTGAATTCGGAGAGGGTCGTCGTAGGGGAGTGGTTATGGTTCCAGAAGGTAAGGGTGGAGGTTGCTGGCTGGGGTGTTCCAGGAGGTGGTCGATCACATCCGCAGTGGTAAATCTATTAGTAGCAATAAGGGGAATCATCTTTCTGGTCGGGAGAGGCTGAGGGTAGGGATTTCTTTCTCTGAAGTAGTAAAAAAGGGGAAGACAGTGGTGGGCACAGGAGGGCATGAGTCCTCTGCTGCATGTTATGGCGAAGATGGCAAAAAGGTCTATATGTTTTTGCATGAGCAGAGAAAGCATGCAAAACAGACGACTGTCTTTTCTCAGGCTGCGAGAGTGGGAGAGTCGGCAAAGGCTTTTGAGGGAGACAGGTTTTGTATGGCTTCTTTTAGGAGAAGATTGCTGGGCTTACGGGAGGAGTTGGATCATCTTATTTGGTCCTTGGACATGGAGGGTGCTGTTCTAGGCCCAGTGAAGTGTAGTGGGCAATGTGGGGATGTGGTTGGTGGGCTTTGTGGCATAGGCATCTCTGGTAGGCCTGGTTACCCCGCAGGCCTGTTGGAGCCCAACGCATGCAAGGAGAAGACAGTTGGGCCTTCTTTGGTCATTGAGGCAGGCTTGTTGGCAACCCGGCCCAAAGGGGGTCTAACTTAGGTAGTGACCCAGCTCCTTTGGGGCTGTCATCTCGCAAATCCACAACGCCCACGGTCTGCTCAGATGGCGAAGCGGGAGTCACCCACTCCCAGTCAGTGGCGGCAGCCTACTCTCCGGTGACGTCTAAGGCTGGTGGTGCCTGCCCCGGTGCCGGAGCCAATTCCGGTAGCCCTGCCTATGGCCTGCTTTGGGTCTGTTGGGCTTCCGGAGGTGCTGAAACAGCCAAATGTGGTTAACTTGCCCACAGATATTGTCGATGCCCCCATTGATGGGGTTGTGATGCTTTCTCTTGGGGTGGGAAAGTCCCTGGAGTTCGATTACATGTTAAAGGAGGGTCGGGCATCGCTGGAAGTGGCGGAGGTGGCTTTTCCGCCCCATTCTGCACTGGAGGTGGGGCTGGAGGGCCACTTGGTTGGGGCTGTGGGCCCAGGGTCTCCTGTAGGGTTGGGGCGTTGTGCTTGGAGTCTCTTAAGCCGAGTAGGTGTGTTGCCAAGGGTGGGGAGTTGGTGGCTGTTGTGGGGAATCTGAGTTTATTGCTAAGCCATTACGGATGCTTTTGCCCACTCAGGAGTTGGAGGTGGGCGAAGGATCAAGAGCTAGTTGGGTTCTGGATATGGTGGCGTCTTTTGCAGTTGGTAGTGTGAAGGGCATGAAGCTGACCTGGTGCAATTGTTTGCTGCCTTTCTGGTGGTAATACTGACGAGATTTGGCAAATTGGTAAGGGAGCTGAAAGGAGGTACTGCTTTTGCCCCTCAGGAGTTGGAGGTGGGCGAAGGATCAAGAGTTATTTCGAGGATAAGTCTTTTCGGCAGTTGGTAGGTGTTTCGTGTGAAGGGCATGAAGCTGACCTGGTGCAATTGTTTGCTGCCTTTGAAAAAGAGCGGGGGACTGGTGGTAATACTGACGTCAGATTGGGTGGCAAATTGGTAAGGGAGCTGAAGGCTTTGGAGTCTTCGGTGAACTATGAGACTAACGTTTATAGTTCTCGTTGGAGTAAGAAATTGGGGAGGGAGCCGTTAGTGTCTTATGAAGCCTCGAATCATTAGTTGGAACGTGAGGGGTTTAAATGATAAGTCAAAATGTTTGAGGTTGGGCAATTTGTTGAGAGGGTGGAAGGCAGATTTAGTTTGTCTTCAAGAGACTAAGGTGACATCTATTTCGAGGGCATTGGTGAGGAGTTTGTGGGGTGGGCCTCATGTTAGGTGGTGTAGTTTGGAGGCCGAGGGAGCTTTGGGTGGGATTTTGATTCTTTGGGACTCTCAGGTAATGGAGATGGTCACCTCTTGTGTTGGTTCTTTTTCTCTTTCGGTGACATTCAAGAATGTTGTGGATGGTTTTCTGGGGTGTACGGTCCAAACGATGATAGGTGTTGGAGGTTATTGTGGGATGAGTTGGCGGGGATTCCCTCTTTATGGAGTCTTCCTTGGTGTATAGGTGGTGATTTTAATGTTACTCGTTTTCCGAGCAAACGGTCGGGGGTTGGGGGCAATCGGAGTGCGATGATGGAGTTTTCGGATTTCATCGTTGAGTGTGATTTGGTGGATCTGGTTTTGGCTGAAGGGGCGTATACGTGGTCCAATGAGAGATCTTCTCAGTCCTGGTCTCGGATTGACCGTTTTTTGGTTAGCTCTTGTTGGGAATCGGTGTACCCGGATCTTATTCAAAGAAGACTTCCTCGTTTGTATTCGGATCACTTCCCAGTTATGTTGGACAGTGGTAGGTCGGGGAGTTCTAAAAAGCCTTTCCGTTTTGAGAACATGTGACTTAAGGTTGATGGGTTTGTGGACAGGGTAAGGGAGTGGTGGCAGAGTTATGAGCATAGTGGGGCGCCTAGTTTTGTTCTTCATATGAAGTTGAAAGCCTTAAAGAATGATCTTAAAGTTTGGAATCGGGCGGTTTTTGGGATTTTAAGTTTTCACAAATCGGCTTTAATGCAAGAGCTTTCGTCTTTTGATGCTTTGGATGAGGGTGGTATCCTGAATGTGGAGGGTGAAGAGAGGAAATTGGTCATTTTTGAAGAGTTAGATCAGTTAATTGAGTTGGAGGAAATTAGTTGGAGACAGAAGTCTCGGGCTCTTTGGCTCAAGGAAGGGGACCGTTGTACCAAATTTTTCCATAGAATCGCTAATTCCAACTGTAGAAATAATTCGATCTCTAGTTTGGAGTTTGAGGGAGAAGTGGTGGAGGACCCGCTAATGATTTCTGAGGCGATTGTTAATTATTACTCTTCTTTGTATATGGAACCGTTTGGTTAGCGCCCTTTGGTGGATGGGTTGGAGTTTGATAGCATTTCGGGGGAGGATGTGGAGTGGATTGAGAGGCCTTTTGATTAGGAGGAGGTGTCTAGCGTGGTGAGGAACCTTAATGGGGATAAAACTGCGGGTCCAGATGGTTTCTCTCTTGCGTTTTTTCAATCTTGTTGGGATGTGGTGAAGCGGGATGTCTTGTTGATGTTCGATGAATTTGAAGTTTGTTAGAAGCTTGAATGAATTTGCGAGGGAAGGGAATTGTTAGAAGCTTGAATGCTTCATTCAATCCCGAAGGGAGCGGTTGATTTGAAGGATTTTCGGCCTATCAGTCTTGTGGGTGGGGTGTACAAGATTTTAGCTAAGGTCTTGGCAAATTGATTGAAGCTTGTTCTTGATAAGATTATCTCTCCCTCTCAAAATGCTTTTGTTCAGGGGCGACAAATTCTAGATTCTGTGTTGGTGGCTAATGAATGTATTGACTCTAGATTGAGGACGGGTGTTCCTGGAGTGCTTTGCAAGTTAGATGTCCAGAAAGCCTATGACCATGCGAATTGGAACTTTCTATTGTATCTTCTCCGCAGATGGGATTTGGGGAGAGATGGTGTAGATGGATCTTCTTTTGTATTTCGACGGTGAAGTTCTCAGTGATTGTTAATGGCTCCCCTGAAGGCTTTTTTAGTAGCTCTCGTGGTCTCCGTCAAGGGGATCCTCTTTCTCCCCTTTTGTTCGTTATTGTTATGGAAGCTTTTAGTCGTATGATGGGGAGGGCGGTGTTACATGGTGGATTGGATGATTTTCAAGCGGGCGGGGGCTCAGGAAGTGGGATCTCTATTTCGCATCTCCTATTTGCTGATGATACTTTGGTGCTGTGTGGGGCGAGTGTGCGTCAGTTCCGCTGTCTTTGATGTCTTCTCCTTTGTTTCGAGGCGGTATCGGGCCTTAAGATTAATTTATCTAAATCTGAGGTGATCCCTGTTGGTACGGTGGATAATGTGGGGGAGCTGGCGGGGATCTTAGGTTGTGGTGTCTCCTCTTTACCCATGAAGTATCTTGGACTCCCTATTGGTGCCTCCTTCAAGAACATTCTTATTTGGGATGGGCTTCTGGAACTCATGGAGCATAGATTGGCTGGCTGGAAACGCATGTATCTTTCCAAGGGTGGAAGGTTAACTCTCATTAAATCTACGCTCTCGTGCTTACCTACATATTTTATTTCTTTGTTCCCTATTCCGATGGCGATGGCAAATAGGATGGAGAAAATTCAGCGTGACTTTCTTTGGGGCAGTGATGACAGTGTCCACAAGTTTCATCTAGTGCAATGGACTAAGGTGTGCTCGCCTTTGAAGGATGGGGGATTTGGCCTTCATAGTATTCGATTGTTCAACTTGGCATTATTGAACAAATGGTTATGGCGATTTGCGAGTGATAGGGAGAGGTTGTGGAGGAGGCTTATTGGTGAAAAATATGGTTGCTCGGTGGGCGGTTGGAGTACTCTTTCAATCTGTGGTCCTTATGGTGTTAGCCTTTGGAGGTTCATTAGCAAAGGGTGGAATGTTTTCAGCAAGCATATTCGGTTTCGGGTGGAGAATGGCGCTAGAGTTAGCTTTTGGCATGGCAGTTGGTGTGGGGATAAGCCTCTGAGTCTCGCCTTCCCTCTTGTTTTCTCGTTGTCTCGCTGCAAGGAGGCTTTGGTGGCAGATTACATGGTGGATGGTGAGAGTGTGGTGTGGAATGTCCCTTTCTCTCAAGCGGCTAATGATTGGGAAGTGGAGGAGTTTTCTTCCTTCTTCGCTAGGTTGTATGGTATGGCCTTGAGGAGAAGGGAGGATGATGTGATGATTTGGACGGGGTCCAAGGAAGGGGTATTTTCGGTTAAGTCCATGTATCGCTTGCTTCAGGGAGGGGTTGGTCGGTCTTTCCCATGGAGGGGTGTGTGGAGGTCTTTATGCCCTTTGAGAGTCTCTTTTTTTGTTTGGGAGACTACACATGGAAGGATCCTTACTATTGATAACCTTTGCCGAAGGAGAACGATTATTGCTAAGTGGTGTTTCCTATGTCAGTGTGATGGTGAATTTGTGGACCATGTTTTGCTGCATTGTCCTTTTGCGCGAGGGTTGTGGTCTCATATTCTTTGTATTGTGAACTTTCAGTGGGTTATGCCGAAGACAGTGGCTGATGTTTTGTGGAGTTGGAAGAGGAGGTTTCGCAATCCTTTCGCTCAGGTTATATGGCAGTTGATTCCTCATTGCATCTGGTGGTGTCTTTGGAGGGAGCAAAACAGTAGATGCTTTGAAGATTGTTCTTTGTCTTTGCCTAGGGTGCAAGGCATTTTGTTGTCTTCTCTTTTTCTTTGGGTGAACTCGGTGCTCAGCTGCCCGTTCCTTGATTTTGTAGATTTTTTCAGTTTTCTTGCTTGTTTGGAGTAGTGGCTTCGGTATAGTTCTTTGTACTGTTTTCACTAGTTCTAATGAGATTGACTTACTTATCAAAAATTTACAGATGAAGATCAATGCAAGCTTTTCTACCTATATGCTTGCAATTTCTTAACAAGTTTAATCTTCTATGGTGACTATAAGGATAAATTCAATTGCAACATCTTTATGACTATTCCTGAGTTTTTAACCTTATAGGACATGATTCCAAGAGGAACTGGCCACAGCTTGTTAGAAAATATTGTTGCTGCCACATTGATAGGTTTTTGTCAAACCAAAATCTCCTGGTTTTACTTGGAAATTTTGTTCAGTGCTTGTTTAACGAACTATACATTCCTTTGTTTTAAGAGTTAGTGATATTTTTCCAGGACAGGATTAGGGCCAGTAAGGACCTCACCAAGGCTAAGCAAATTGCCGAAGAAGATGAAAGAAAACGGTCTGTCTTAGTCCAGTAGTTGCTCTTCCTATATGTCAAATCTATATCTACTTATTCCTGTTTGTTTGCAGATACCTGGGATTGTATTTCCTTCTAACTTAAATTTAGATAATTGTACTTTGTTTCTTCAGTCATTTGGCCTTGCAGAAAGCAGAAAAGGAGGAAGAGAAAAGAGCAAGGGATAAAATCCTCCGGAAACTAGAGCAGGATAAGGTGTTTTAAAATTTTGGCCCCCTTCACTGCAACTATGCAAAGATGATCATTTAGCACTAGTAGAATATGTTTTTTAGATCTAAATATTGTAGTTCTTAAAAACACTTTTCCCTAGGTGCTTTCCATTTCTACTAAGAGCCTTTTTTTATTTTATTTTTTTGTAATGGTTAACAATCTTCATTTTCAATGAAGAAAGTTTTAGGGCATAAAGCAAGAAAGACGAATGTGAAACCCAGCTGTCCATTTGTAAGTTGTGCTAGTTGGTGGATGTACATTGTGGAAGTTGGTAGTAGTAGGTAATACATGACCCAGATTTTCAAATAGATGTCAAAAAGTGAACCCTGAGTAAGAAACTACCAAACAGAGGAAGGCAAGATGCTTTTAATTTCTAATTTGGAAACAGTAATTCCAACAAGACAAGTAAGTGTAGTACTCGTATTGTTATCAGTTCTTGCACTGTCCAAGCAGCTTCCGGGTAAATGCCGATTTAGCGTTGTATTAGAGTCAGTGCTCTAAGTTATGACAAGTGTGTCGTATTGAGCTGTAGTTAGTGACAAGGAATCTAAGCTCACACGGAAGAGTAGTGTTAGAAATTCTCAATGACTTAATATCTCCAAGTCTCCAATAGCCTCTGCTTTTAGGATCTGCACATTCAATCAAATTTATGATTAAACGGATAGAATGTCAATGAGGAAATAGGGGGACAATAGATGGTCAATTCTCAACATAGAAATCACACTTAGCTTCTGTCTGTATGGCTAAAACCTGCATCCATGAACTGTGATAAATACAAAGGTTCACTAAGATACCAGACGAAGGTGGCCACTCAAAGTCTCAGATCTGACCTTTCCCTATGTTCTTTCTCTTCTTTCTTTTATTTTTTTGAGTTTCTTCGACTGAAAAGCCCCATCATAGGTGTTCAAGAACAAGGGAAAGCATAAATAGTTTTACGTGCCAAAGACATGCCCAAAAGATTGGCTTGACACCGCTGCCAAATTTGAGACAGCATCATAACCTACTGTTATGTCCTTTGCAGCTGGTTTGCTATGATATAGATTCAGTTTAATATACCTGATTGAGGTTTGATACTGCTCTTAAGACGTCTGCGTGACTCAAATAACTGTATGCATTTCTCCATCTCCAAAGGTAGAAAGAAGGTTTCGACTTGGCTTGCCACCAGAAAGGTCTGCAGCTTTAAACCCTTCCACTGCTTTGTTGCAGGAATATAAGGTATGAATGTTTTCAAGGTAATATCTACAGATCACCTCTAAGTCAATGGAGAACATAATTTTTCACTGTAACCACAGGACAGAATTATTTTAATGATCTTTTATTTCTGTTCCTGTCGCAGACCTCATTGCCTGTGAAGTTTGATACAAAGGCAGAGCCCATGAGGGAATGTTTGAGGACAATTAAGCGCAATCACCAGGTAGGACTTTGCTCTGTGTCTTTCTATATATTTTTCAGCAGTGAAGCAAAAGTAAGAGTTGGAGTCATTGTCATTTCAAAAGCTAGATATAAGTCCATGAACTTGACGTATATGAAGAAGAGGGATTTCATGATGACACTATGGCATAAATGACAGCACCTCGTGTATTGATTCCATTGGTTTTGTGCATTTATTTAGCTCTGTGAAAATTTCTCATTTACAGATCTATTTTGTTTGCGCCCCTAAAAGCTTCCTGTCTTTGAACAAGTCAAAGAAGGGATGTTAAGACCCTAGTGGGCTTTTAGGTTCTAAATATCGGTTATCTGTTTTATATGGCTTAAACCTATATTGTTTGCCAGGTAGTTTCCTAAACTAGTTGTAGGCAGTTTACATATGTTAAATGGTGCTTCATCTCTTCTTATATATTTTGAAGGCAAGTTTTGAAGCAATGTTACAGTTTTTGTTTTGTGGGTAAACGCAGTGTTGGGCTCTCCCTTTTCGGATTTTCTGGATTTCCTTAGTTTTTTAGCTTGTATGGTCTAGGTGTTTCAGTATAGACCTTTGTACTGTTTCTTCTATTCCCTTTTTTTAATAATATTTGCCTTATCAAAAAAAAGTTCTGAAGCTTTCCTTGTAACATTGCTGGTCTAGTGTACAACTTGTCAGAGGAACTATGGCTCAAACCTATGTGCAGAGATGTTTTGTGCATCTTAAATCCATTTGTGGTAGAATCTTTACATGGAAATGGTCATGACCATGGATTTCCTGCATATTGGAGAGTTTAGATAAATTTGCTTCACTAGATAGTTTGTCTCCGTCACCCTATAAGAGAAAGTATCTACTGATAAATTGTTACGCCTCAAGTCCCACATGGAGTGGGAGAGGTGAAGTGATGAAAAATGAATGATATAATGCCAAATCATACATTGGTTCCTTACTGGGTAGAATTTGACCTTATAATGATTCTAAGATGCTTCAAAAAATAATCTCAACTAATCCTTTTGAAGTCAAAGCGTAGATGTGGCTAACGCTTCTTTGGATCGTTACAAATAGTATCAGAGCGGCTCGGTAACGACTAATGTGGGCTTGGTGAGCCCTAATGAGGATGTTAGAGAGTTAAGAGAGGAGAGAGAAAGGGGGGGAACACTCCAAGTTCCACATGGAATGGAAGGGCTGAAAGTAATGAGAAATGAATGATATAAGGTCAAGTCCCACATTGGTTCTTTATTGGAAAAAAAGTGGGTTTTATAATGATCCATTGGTTCCTTATTGGATAGAATTTGGCCATATAATTATTCTAAGAAGCTTTAAAAAGTAATCTCAACTAGTCCTTTTGAAGTCAAATTGTAGATGTGGCTAGCGCTTCCTCGGATCGTTACAAATAGTAGAGTTCGGTAACGACTAATGTGGGGGTAGGTCTTAATAAGGACGTTAGAGAGTTAAGAAAGGGGGGGGGGGGGGGGAGGAACACTACAAGTTCCACATGGAGTGGAAGGGGTGAAGGTAATGAGAAATGAATGATACAAGGTCAAGTCCCACATTGGTACCTTATTGGATAAAAGTGGGCTTTATAATGATCTCAAGGAGTTTCAAAAAGCAACCACGACTAGTCCTTTTGAAGTCAAAGTGCATATATGGGTAGTGCTTTCCTGGGTCATTATATAGATGTCTCTCAAATGCGTTGAAAAAGAAATTATATGCGAATAGCTCTCAAGTTAAATGCAAAAACATCTAAAAGGCCACATAGGCTAGAAAACGTTTTTGTCTCATATCTTGTACTGTATGTTGTAATTAAACTAGATGAATATAGCTGTACCATTTACAGCCTAATTTATATACAGTGGATATCCCTGTGAAACCAAGCATGGATTGTTGCACTGGCTTCAAATTACAAGGTGTCTATAAATCATGAACCATAGGTTTCATTGCTGACAGAAGGTTCGAAGTGGACTACTTTTTTGTTAGCTAAGAGGTTTGCATGAACTTTTTGTTCCTCCTTGTCACTTTCTTGGTAGGCTGAACCCCCCTACTTTTCCTCCTCTCCTCCCTTTTTCCTTTTCCTGGTGTAGGATGATGGTGCCAAAGTTAGGAGGGCCTTCCAAACTCTTCTGATCTATGTTGCCAATGTCGTGAAAAATCCTGATGAGGAGAAGTTCAGGAAGATTCGACTTAGTAACCCATCATTCCAGGCAAGCTACTTTGATTCGTTTTGTTCTTTTTTTATGATTTTGCAGAGAAGAGGGTTCTGTTGAGGTCTATTCATATTAATTAAGTCTCAATATCCTACCCAACTGCTGGAGTGTTGAGAACTGATTGAAGCAAATTGGGAGACTATTCTGTAATCTCCACCAAAGTCCAAATAGTCCTTTTGATGGAGACTTCTGGGGGTTGGTTAATGGCACAAGGCTTGGCTAAGTATGCCAAGTTATCGTCCAGGGCAAGTAGATTATTATTTGGTGCACTTTGACCCTTTTAGCTAATCAAATATCACACATTTGCACCAAGTCCTCGTCTATGAAAAAGGTGTTCGTATTGTGCGACCCAAGTGCTCTCTCTCGTGGTTGTTGGTTGAACGTTTACTCTTCCTTTCACCACATTCTCGAGGAATGCAGAGTTTGAAATGTCTTAGGAATTTGCTGTAAACTAGCCCTTTTTGTTGCCTTTCATTGTCGGGAATGATCTTAAGTCGTTGGTTACACCTCATCCTGGTGAAGCTGTCTCCCATTATTACCTGCAGCATTAACTGACTTGCGAATCACTGTAATAAAATTTTATAGACATAGACATAACGATTGTCTGGTAGGTAATTTTATCATTTTGTAGACTTTGTTACTAAATCTATTATAAAATTTCCTCTTTTGCTATATTTAACTACAGGATAGAGTTGGGAATTTGAAAGGAGGTATTGAATTTCTTGAGCTCTGTGGGTTCGAGGGAACAGAAGGAGGTAACTTCTTGTGCCTTCCTCGTGAGAAGGTTGACATGGCAGCACTATACACAGCCGGGTCTGAATTGAAGTCGGCAATGACCAACCCCTTCTTTGGAGTCCTAAGTAGGAAATAAAAACACTAATGTGAGATCAGGTAGATAGACAGAAAAGTTCGCTACAGTGTACCTTTCGAAAGAAAGAGCTTGAGCAGGAATGGAGATTATTGTATGCTGCTTTATAGTATAGCATGTCTTCTGCCGTTTCTGTCTATTGACATTTGTAAGGCCCTTCTTTCCCCAATTAACAAATATACTTTGATTTCACGTAAAATAGCTTGTGTCTTCTTCAGTCGAACTCTTTTTGGAATATCACAATGCACTCATTGTTTCACCCAGATGCTTGTTTGCTGTATGCTGTTATGACCTGGACATGCATTTTGCAGTTGTTCTTTATATAATGGTGTTTGCATTCTAAAATTTTGGTCATCAAAATAATTATAAAATAATCTTTCTTTAAATCACCTTTTTTTCATTACAATAAACATAAAAAATTCATTCAAATTATCTTTTTTTTACTTTTTCACTAACTCTTATAAAATTCTATTTTTTTCCCAGGTTTCTCTAAAAATCAAATAAAACTCTAATCCACCTCATTATCTACAACATTCTCAAAATTTCTATAAAATTTTGGTTTGCACACATGATCTTTTGATCTCGTTTGTGAGGGCTGGTTTTCCGCCACATTCTTACCAGCCTACCTGCAGTTTTGAAGCATGCATTAGAGATATACAATTGCATCTTACTTGAATATATATATATATATATATATTTTTTTTTAATTTGTATTGACTTCTATAAATGGATATGGCTCGAAATGTTTTCTGGAAATGGAGCCATTTTTCAACCATAACAAGATATCCACGCAGAGAAGTAAACTCAATGTTATACAACTTGAAGAAAGCAGGGCACAAAAGAGTGGAGTGAGATTCAAACAAACAGCGGCAATTGCCAACGACCTAAACCACATAGAAAGATCGGCTTAAAGAATAATCATCTTAAATAGTGTTATAATCATCTTGAAGATCGGCTTTGAATCACTCTCTAACTCAAGCTAGTTTGCGCCTGGTCATGGTCGAAGCTATAACTAGTAAGTTAGGGGAGCCAATTTCACTAAAATACATTTTGGAGGACCAAAAATGTAAAAAGCGTAAGAAGATGTTTAAAAGATGCCGAGATTTGAGGGTTGGGCAGCCCCCCTCGCCACCTCTAGATTGGATACGGTGGATCGAAATCAGTCATTCTTGTTACAATATTAACCCAACCATTAGGACACATCTTCAGTTTACTTGCACTTTTTTTTAAAAGAAAAAAAATTATTTTTGGATGAGAAGAATGTTCTAATTTTCGTCCTGAGTGTTTATACAGTCTCCTTACACATATTTACGAACACACTTTTATTATTTTTAAAATAACAAATATCTTGAGTTAATTGTTTTTTTTAGTAGGGTGTTCGGGTGAGCTTCCTTGCACCACTGATCTTTGTGCAATATTCTCGTCCAATGGACAATTACTAGCCCAATTTAAGAAAAAAAATAAAATAAAAAACATTAGAGAAAATATATTTTAAAAAATAAAAAACAGGACAAACAAAAACGCTGCGTTTCAGTGCTTTAATCAAAGCGCTCCGTGGAACTAAAACCCAGATTTCCCATCACAGTGGAGGCCCCTTGTCTATTTGCCCTTCCGATTCCTTCACAAAGAGGAAAAGCAAGTTCCGGAAAACTATTTTCCCACAGGCTTCAATTATTTTCTCGTTCTTTCTCTCACGGGAATTCACGTCCCAAGCAAAACTAGTCCAGGAGTCTGTACTCCCAAAAGAGGGAGTTAATTAGGGTTTTTATTTCCCCTTTTCCCTGCGCGGGTCTCAAATCCTCTACTTTGAACCGATAGATTCTTCTTCTCCCTCATCTACCGTGCCCCAATAGGGTTAGGGCTAGAGTTTTTCCTTTTCTATTTGATTGTTGAGACACAAGAGGATGTATGCTGATCGAGTGGAGGCTGAAGCTAATAGGTCCATAAAAGATAGACTCAATGGGGTCTCCATTGGCGATACTCGGCGGCGACAAGTTGCCGGAAAGAGGTTTGCTTCGTCTCTCCCTTTCTGTTTGTTTCCAAAGAAAATAGCTTCGCGGAAGATTTCCCTCGGAAGTTGCTCCCTCGAATTACTAGCGATTGGTTGAGAACTTAGTTTGTAGACTTTATTATTTTTCTTGTTTTTATGGACTTTTACTTCGAAAGTGGTTTATTGTTTCGATTTTGAGTTGTTTGAAATTGGAGGTTTACCTTGTTCTGCGGTTTCTGGAATCTCATTGGCTATTATCTGTTGTTCCCTGCACTGGGCGCGATTTGGGCTTTAAGCGATGAAAGTCTTTTCTTATAATGTAGGCATTGTAGTTTTAGTGAAAATCAAGAGAAAATTCAATTTGGCAGTAAAATGCAATCGCCTGTATGCCTAAACTGGAGTCTATGATTTTTTTTCCCCTTTTTTGCACTGCAATCTTAGGGTCTATGTGATTGGCTCTCGTAATGTTGTTGATGATGGTGTTATATGTGGATAAAATAGAAACGATGTTAGTAGAGAAGTTAACTTTAGTTTCTTTGTTTTGAATATTTTCTGGAAGATCTAGGAGCTTTTATGCATTAAGTAATGGGATTAATTTTCTTGATCACCAGTTGTTAACTCTCCCCTCCTAGTGGGGCTCAAAATCCCTTTTAAAATCTTTTCCTTCTAATAATGTGCAAAGGGCTAGACGTTGCTTTATGAATGTCCTTAACAAGACAGTTTGTTGTACTGTTTTCCTGATTGTTCAGGAGGTCCTTTGTGTATACAATCTCTAGGATCTTTCTTCTGTGCTTCTGGTTGGCTTTATGTTTATATCCATTTCTGGTTTTGGTTGGGGGCTATGAGTTTTCTCTGTTTGATGGTACTGTCAGCTTTGCTTCCTGGTTCATCAAGTGTCAATCAATTCTTTAGGTAGTATCCTCCCCCCGATTTGTTGAGGCCAAAAGTATCAATCATTGAGTCAATGGCATCTTTTGCAGGCAGAGGCAAGAAGACAAGTGGGAACATGATCTTTATAGCAATGAGGAGCCCCAGATTTCAAGTATGGATTCTCTATGATGCTATCCCATGCAACTAAAGCTTGCTTTTTCTTGTGTGGTTTTGACTCATTCCAATGGCTTGTGAAGATCAAAAAGTTGGGGCTCGAGATCTCCGTCTGAAGCTCCAAAGGAAAAGTAGCCAACAAGCATCTCAAAGTGGGTCTCTTTCAGGTGTTAGGGATTTACGCGAAAAGCTCTCTGGTCTGACTAATACACAACCAATGAACACTGATCCCTCCAAGCTCAGAATGGAAGCTTTTAGACCAGCTAGGAAAAGTGTAGCTGTGGACGCCCCTGCACCAGAGGCTAAAAAGGCCACCAACCCTGCTTCTAGAAAAAAAGCTACACAAAAGGCGTGAATCTTTCTTTTCCTTTTCTTTTTCTTTCATTTTAATCACTATGTATTGAATTGCTGGGAAGGTTAATGTCTTGGGTTAGTTAGTAATTTCATGTGATAGTTTCAGTGTGAATGTTAGTGGGAGAGACACCATTTCTTATCACTGTTTGGATCTGGTTTTTACACTCATTTTTACATAGTGCAAGAGTACACTATTGTTGTCATTTTTGTATCATTTAGTAAAAAAAGGAGGGAATTGTTTTGCAAAAGAAATTTGGGAACATATCTGGTTCTACATCATGTAATTGGGCATGTTTCTGTGGAACTTGCTTTTACAAATTGTGAATTCTGAATGGATTATGTCAGGAACTATATGTTGGGAATGTAGCAAGTTGCAGCTGCATGTATAGACAAGAAGGAGGGAGAAAGGGGTGGGGGGAACAAACAAATTAAGAGCCAAAGTTTGTAGTGAGGAAAAATGTGGGAGACTTGAAGTAGATTTTGTTTT